>CM077442.1:9954465-9964156 GCA_039654765.1 Mylopharyngodon piceus | reverse complement strand
AAATAAAGACATTATCCATGTCTGGTTTGTGACCGAGTCGATTCTTGTCAATGAATTGTCTGAATTGTGAACGATTCGTTCACAAATCAGACCGAATTGACCTTTAAATGAACTGTTCAAATGAACCGATTCGCTAAAACTAGAAGAATATCGTGATGCTCGTGGGCGTGTCTTACTTTACGCAGCCAATAACGTTTCAGTGGGCGTGTACGTAACGCTTTCCATTATTACTCAATGTGTTTTACGATGTCCAGCTTTCATTTAAACATCAAGCGACGTTACGTAGAAGATAAATAGTGGTGCTCACTATAAACCATTAACCAGGTAAGGAAGGCAACTGTATGGATATATGAGCGAGATATTACGTTGAAATCTGCTTCTTATGGTGTTGGCATTCATAGTAATTGATTATTTAAACAAAGGACGGTGTAAATAGTGCAAGTTACCGTGGAAACCTGATTACCCCATTGCTCAGACCCGACTGTTAGAAGTTGTATTTGTAGTCAGTGTAATTGATAATCAAACAGACTCATTGTATAGGTTTACTTTACTTGTATTGCTTTGTCCTAAACAGTGACACTATAAATAGTTACATGCTACTGAAGGTAGCTTAGAAGACTAGAGTATCAAGATGTGATCTGGTTGTTTATTAAGGAAACTGTTAACATATGTAACTGCACAAGCACTTAAACATTTAAACATTTTCCATTCGTTGTGATCAAATGGTTTTAGATTCTGCAACCTAATGAAACAAATGGGACATGGTACTTGATTTCCTTTTTGCCAAAAGCCTGATTTATTTGCTTAAAATAAAAGTGTATTAGTAGTGTAGGTAGTATTTGATTTGTATAGTTGAAAGGAAGTTCATTGTATACACGAAGAGTGTTGTCTGATCATATTACAGCAGTAAATGTGCATTTACATACAGTAAATACCCATCATGCATTCAGTTCTGACTGCAAACCTGTTGCAATATAGTCACATTTGTTTGAATAATGTTTAAATAATCCAGTTAAACAAAATTTGGATGATGTTTTGACCTGGCTTTATCGCTGTCCATTTGTGATTGGATCACCTGAGACAGATGGCAATTCCAGTTGTAAATGAGATAGTTTCTGACCTTAGGAAATGAAATGCGGTGCAATTCCCTGTTCCCTCTGTAAAGTCCAAGTAAATAATTTAAAGTGTGTGACAAGTTACACCCCAAAGTTTAATACTCACGGTTAGGAGTTCATATTGAACCTTAACTTGAACAGTAGTTATCATGCTTGCCTTAGAAAAACTACTTCACGGTTCTGCTATATACACCGCCTGGACAAAAAAAAGTCGCTGTTTGGATTTAAATTGGCAAATGCTTAATAGTCTATGATTGGATCGTTATTGCAGTATTTATTATGTTTCTAACATGTTATATGTTTGGCAACAGTTCTTCTAACCCTAATTGATGGAGAGTGTAGCTTTTCATTTCTTAAACAAACATGTAGAAAGACACATCATGGCCATATTCCAGGATGACAAAGCCAAGATACATCAGGCTCAAATTAGGGCTTTTCACACTTGAAATGGTTAACCCTGGGTCATTCTAAACCCCTGGTAAATGAAATCCTGGGTTATCTTTATTCACGTTTCACACTGCTCATACTATACCTGGGGTTGACAGTTAATCCTGGGTATTCATAAACTGCCATTTCACATTGCACATTCCTAAACCCAGGGATAAAGTCCTTATCTGCATATTTGCGGTGTCAGTGTTACTGATTGGACAAACGCAGCACGTGACCTGTTTACATAAAAGCTCTAGCGCGTCCTCATATTACACATCGCTGACTGTAATATCACGTTTTTTTCTGAGTGAACTTTTCGAACTATAAAAGGTAAGAATGACGGTCTCCATTGCCGTTTGACATTTTTCCTATCATACGCAGAAACGACTGTTTACATCGCGCTGTGTTTCTGTGACTGCCCAAAGCGCGTGAATATAAGGCACTCGATTGGTTGTCAGTTGCTAAGCATCTAGTTGTAACATTCTAACACCGCATCGTTTCACACTGTACAACTTTGGCAAAAGCGGTGCTAACCCTGCTCCAGAGCAGGGTTTCATAACCCCGGGTAAAAAGCGGTGCATCTAAATTACAAGTGTGAAACGCAACTTTTAAAAGCGATGTTTAGAACGACGACAACCCGGGGTTAAGCACAGTGTGAAAAGCCCTATTGTGAAATAATGGTTGGGCGGGATCATGAAAAATCATTTCCACACATGAATTGACACCTCTGAGTCCAGACCTTAAATTCATTGAAAGTCTTTGGGATGTGCTGAAGGAGACTTTACAGAGTGCTCACCTCTTGCATTGTCAATACAAATTGATGGAAATAAATTTTATTTTTTATTTTCTGAAATGTATGGCCAGTGTCTAAAGATGCACTTTGACAATGTTTCCTGTAATGGTCGTTGTAGCATTAGTGTTCTTGACTTCTGTGATCCTGTTGCTTGGAGCTGGAGAGAAACTGATTGTCTTTATCTGACCTGTTGATCTAGTGCTAGGGCATGTCGCTTAATAACCTTCTCACAGGGCAACACGTGAGCACAGCGGCTTACTGTACACTAGCCAGACAGTGTAGGTTTGTCCGCACGTTGTTTTTGATGAGTATGATTTGAGTAGTTTAATTGTTCTGAAGCAACTTGAATTGTTTGGTGGCTTCAATTTTTAACCTTTACAACAGGATTAAACCTGTTTTCGTGCCTCATGTCAGCACTAGGTACAACTTAAACCTGTTTGAAAGTTGATTCAAAGCTGCTGTTTGGCTTAAACATTGACTGCTTCAACATATCAGTGTTCTCATTGTGTTTGGTTTCACTCTAAAGCTACTGAAATCCTTTGAGTGTTTGTGTAATGCTAAAGTCATCATGGAAGCAGTATTGACTGTCTCTTTCTTTTTTATGTTTCCAGTGTTATTGTGCATGTTTTACCTGTATTAAACCCAAAACGTCTATCTATCTATCTATCTATTGTATAATTCCTATAATTCCCCTTTTTTGCCAACTTTCAGCACAGTGAGGACATTTCCTGTACAGTATGAGTTTGAGTCAGCCGCACAGGTAGTCTAAGAGACAGATCCTTACAGGCAGGTGCAGAGAGACAGTTAAAACATGTCAGAGGACAATCAGATAAGTGTCTATTCACTCAAACATCTGCACAAAGTGTAATTCAGCCATACACTCAGTATCCAAAGCACAGATCATAGACTCAGAGCTCTTTTAAGGTGAAACAGACCATTCGTTTCTCATGCATTCATTTAGGTCTGTTGTTTAGCCACTAAAATGAAAATTCTGGATTTTGACGTCAAAGTAGCTGTTACTCTAATGCGACCAATTCATTGGTGAAAAACCATGACTTTTTAATAGTAATCTCTTGCTTTGTTCTGTCCACAGGAAAGGGATATGGCTCAGGAGACCAATCAGACCCAAGTGCTTTGTTCTAATGGTTGTGGGTTTTATGGGAATCCACGTAATAACGGCATGTGCTCGGTCTGCTACAAAGACTCCTTACAGCGGCGGAACAACAGCGGCAGATCCGGTGATCCAGGTGAGTCACATGTCTTACAAAAAAAGACATTTCCAACTGTTCTGTGTTAGCAATTACTGTTTTTCTTTTATGTAAAAATTCAGTGGTATTTGATCATATCAGACAGTGGCGTCAATTCACCAAAAGCCAAGGTGTGGCAAAAAATGACACCATCAAATTTTACTCCTCGACATGAGTCACATATTTTTTTATCTTTAATTTTTCAAATTGAAATGCATGAAATTTAAATTCATGCAAAGGTATAGCGATAGCGGAGGGAAAAACAACCAAAATGCTGTTGACAACAGCACCAACCTTAAAATACGACAAGTGAGTGTGTGGTGCGTCCATAGATGAATCACATATAGCTTTGACAGTTATAGACCACTGTTATAAGAATGTTATTTTTACTGTGATGACCAAAAACATTTTTTGTTAATCCTTCAAAGATTGTCCCCATTTGTAAAACTAAAAGTTTTAAAATAAAAAAAGACATTAAATTATTCACTATAGCCAGTAGATTGCTGCAGAGGAGCATGTATCGACTCATTAGCCATTTCCACTTCCTAATATAGTTTTTCCTCATATGTTTTGCTTTTGAATTTAGTTTGTCATTATCAAATCATCATTATAACATTTAAAAATCTATTTTTGTCACTTTTTTTGTACTGAAGTATGACCTATATAATTGTAGGAAAAGTCAAAACAAAAATGTTTTCTCAAATTGCGAATGAAATTACACAAAGCGAGTAAAGTGTGCATTCTTTATAATCAGAGAAGCTGTCAGTTCAGCAAAAAAACCCATTGAGTGCGAAAACTTTACACATTATATACATCGTGTTTCCACTTTGTTTGTTATAATGAGCGATTTGTGCTTATGTAGAACTTAAACTAGAGCCGAACATAAACTCATTCAATATTTTGAGAGATACTGAGCAGATTCTCACTACCGGTAACTTAAACTCCTCTGATTGATCATTATTTTTAACAGAAACACCTGTGATTGGCTACAATACTTAACACTGCAAAATCATGTTGTAAATGGACACATTTGCAGCGCCGCTGATCTCGCGTGACAGGAATATGACAACCAGATTTCATTAATTTACTTGCTTTTGTTTTCTTTTATTAAACAATTCCAAATTATGTTACATGTAGTAATATAACTCTGTTAATCCTGCAATAAAAATATATTACTTTGCATTGACCTGCCCAGGCAGCCAAAGTATGGCAGCCGTAAAACCCTGCCATACCCAATTAATGCCCCTAATAGTTTTTGTAACATACAGTAAAAGCCTCCACTGTTACTTTTGATCAATTTAATGCATCCTTGAATAAAAGGATTAATTTCTTTTGTTCTAATTACTGACACGCAACAAAACATTTAGTCATTTACATGGTTTATTATTTTGTGTGTGTGTGTGTGTTGTGCTGTGTAACAATGCCCACAATAAAATATCATTGGACCAAAATCCTGCTTATCCACATCAAAAAGTTTTTGATAAGCTGTAATTTCATTATTCTCTACAGCATTTACCCTTCATTCAGGAATGCAAAAAATACCTGCTGCTGGAAACTTGTAAGTTGTTCCATCATGTCTGGTTGGGGACACGGTGTCATACTGAAACGTGTCTCAAAAAACAAACCCTCACTTGTTCTGTTACTTTCATCAGCTTCTGCTGAATAAGGAGAAGTTAAATTGGAGGTGTTGACATTTTGGGTTTCCTCCTCTTTCATTGCCTGCAGTGTCTTCCAGCATAAGCAGTAAAGGAGAATCTATGACTGTACAATCGACGTCACAGCATGAACAAAACAGGTACAACATCTTCCTCTTTACCACCCCTCCAAAATGTCTCATAGCAGTTGTGTAAGTCATTGCAATTGCATAGGATCTAACTTTTATTTCAAAAGGGCAAGTAAAAAGCTTGTTTTTGGTCTTATGTATCAGCAGATTCTGCTGTGCCATTTATATAACAATAGATAATATTTGTATGGTTATCAGTGGGCAGTTCTACTGCTTTGATTCTTTTGTGTTAAACTCAGGTTACATATTACATAATGTGAAGCTGTATTTGCACTGATGCCAGACTTGTTCATTTATGAAGTCTTATTTTTTTTTTTTTAATTTTCCATCCATCAAGTTCCAATTAAATTGAGAAAATATGCCAATCAAATAAGTACCATTTATTTGTAATGTATTTAATTCGCTGAATTATCCACAAATGGGTATCACAGCGTGGTTATTCATCTACTATGATATAAGGTTTTGGTCATAGCAGCCACTCCCACGTTTTACACTATTACGATGTCTTTTCACTTATATAACATAATCTTTTCTAATCATCATCATCATCCTCCTTTCCAGTCAGTGTTTCTCAACACCAGCAGCAGCAGCAGTAGTTACACATAAAGATGGTGCTTCAGTAGCAGCTCAGTCAGGCCTGAAAATGCAAGGTATGTTCCCTTTTTCACTTTGACCCATTTATTATGTCATCCACTGCTCCAAAACCAGACACTGGGCAGATTACCATGACACCGAAAGAGACGAAAGCTCTCCAAAACTCCACAGAAACAGCCAGACACCATCTTCCAAATACATCTGATTGTTTGCTTTGAGACCAGGCCAGAACGTGCTCAAAGGTCACTTTTTTTGTATTTGATTAGAAGCCCTGTTCTTGTTTTGAGCCACAGACTCTTGTTTGTTAGTTAGGTAGAGTTGTTTATTAGAGAGATTGATGATGAAGTCATTAAATAACAGATGTTGACTGAAGACCAGAGCACACTGGTTTAGTCATTGCTTTATATTCTCTCAATAACAAACTTAACTTAGTTCTAACAGCAAACTGATGTTAGTTGAGTAGTTTCTTTTACCTATGGGCTGTCCACATTTGAAATTGTTCACCCAGGGTTGTTCATCAGCCTAAGTTATTGAACTGAATTGAAACATTACTAATTTGAGCTGAATAATGACTCTATTATCTTCTGTAGAGCTACTTTACAGCTGAAATTGACTTGACTAACATTCTTACTATATAATACATACACACAATGAATCAGAAGTTCACTGACATTCACTTCTGCGTAGCAAAACAATGTGGATTTATGAGCTGTTTAAGAGCTATAATCGGGTTCCCGGTGCATCTACCAACCCAGAAACGTGAAAAAGGACAACCCAGTAACTTTGTGTTTGTTTGTTTTGGCAAGCCTTTCTCTGCAAGAATGTGAAAAAATGAGCCGCTCAGATTTCGCTTCCCTTGTGACGTAGGAAGGGAATCTTATTATAATATTACCGCCCCTTAATCTGCACGTTTCCACCCATGGTGCCGTCATTTTGTTTTCGCAAGCGACAACGGTGTACCAGTTCTAAGGCCACGGCAAATGTTCGAGAAAGCATGCTAACTGTTCTGTCGTTGGCTGCACAGACGAGCACAGTCTCGTTAGCTTGGATCGCCTGCAAGTTGACCCTGGCAATCTCGACGGCTAAAAAAGGAGCGTTTCTGTCAGAGTGATATTTTTGAAAAAAAATATTAGACCATTCACAGCATTTGATAGCAATCATAAACATTAGCCTGGTGTGTATGGCTCTGTTTGGCAAACAGGTATGCTATGTATAGAGGGCGTCCAGACGGGTTTTGCACAAAAGATTAATATGACGCCACATGCTAGTCGATGAGTTGAATCAACTCCACAGCAACTACATAAATTTATCCACTAACCGTTCAGAAACGTCCAGTTGCTTTCTAAAAGTTGTAACTTCTTCCAGAGTCTCTCCATCAGCGTCCGACTCCGGTTTGAACAATGTAAGGCTGAACACAGTTACTGACAATCTAGGGCTGGACAATTATGACCTAAAATCAAAACCTCGATTAATTGAACATTTTACCTCGATTACGATTAATGAACGATTATTTTTGCCCTCATAGTTCATTTACAAGGTTTGTACTGTAAATATGCTTGACTATTAAAGGTGGGATATTTTTTCCCTATTGAAAGAGTGATCTGACATAACAGCTCACTTTCAGCAGTTATTTTATCTATGGTTTGTAACATTTCTTACAGATTTCTGCTCGTTGTAAATCAGATAAAGATAAATAAGTACATTACATTACCAGTACGTAAAAGAGAGCGATTTCGTGTGTGAATTAGTTATACCGTTTCTCTATTAATTGTAAAGCTGTGGGTTGTAAATAGTTACTTCAAAAGTAGAAAAATATATGCTATAATAACTTTAGAGTTTCTAAGCTACTTTAGTGATAAATCACAGGACAGCACTGACAACTAGTTTCTGCTCATCTCAGTGCACGCAATCTTGACGTTTTGTGCAGCTAACGTTACTGTTTGTATGAATGTTCGTGCCACAGTGCAGCTGCGTGAGCACGGTAGCTCGATATAATAATCACGTCCAATCGTCTAAATCGCTTGAATGTCCAAACTGGCAAACCTTAAAACACATACAACTGACAAAGTTTAGTGAAGACGCAAGGCTCACTGCTCGCGCACCGTCTCTGTGTGTTGACTCGGCGTTAACCTGCGTGTTGAGTCACGTGGCTACACACGCGGTAGTATGTTTTTAAGTGGGAAGTATTAACAGGATTAAAACACCGAAATAACCGGCATGGGAAAATTACGTCGGTTAGAGTTTCTGAATTTCGGTTTCGATTACTTTTTGATTAATCGTCCAGCCCTATGACAATCGTTATTTTGGCTGCGTGAGATTTTCCAGCTTTGTTGTTGTTGTTGAGCAACCGAAGCACGAGCTGTTAAAGCTCTGCCCGGGAGCAGCAGCTCATTTGCATTTAAAGGGACACACACAAAAACGGTGTGTTTTTGCTCACACCCAAATAGGGGCAAATTTGACAAGCTATAATAAATGATCTGTGGGGTATTTTGAGCTGAAACTTCACAGACACATTCTGGGGACACCAGAGACTTATATTACATTTTGTGAAAAGGGGCATAATAGGTCCCCTTTAAAATAATTTTAGTACATCATGAATAAATATTGTGTAAAACAAAACAATTTAGTTAAACCAGAGCTTTATAACCCAGGGTTACATCTGTATAGTGTGAAAAGTCCTTGAGTTTATGGACCCTTCATGTAGATGTTCTTTAGAAAAAAATGACTGTGTGTTTGTTTGAATAGAAAAAGTATCATGCAGTAAACTGGAGAGAAACATTCAGGAATCCACCACGGAAAGGCTGCTTACAGCAGGTAGCTCTTCACTGGAGGATGGCACAACGAGAGGAAAGAGAAAGCTAGATGAAACTTCTGAACCCACAGAAACAGTATCCGGTGAGTACAGAGTTCATATTTATCAGTTTGATTAATGCTTGCCACAACTTCCTAGTTATGAGAACACATTCCTTCAGCATGTTCTGATCAGTAATATCTGAGGAAAGGTTTCAGACTCTAACCAGGTTCCAACCAAGAAATTTTGATGTTCAGAATCTCATTGAGATTTTCTATTTGTTTGCAGCATTTCTAAATCTTTGCCATCTGTATTAAACTCTTAACAGCCTCAGAATTAGACGTCTCAGAGCAGACATCAGGTGTACCAGAGCAATCCAAACCCAAGAAGAATCGCTGCTTCACCTGCCGCAAGAAAGTGGGGCTCACTGGTATGCGAAATTATATACTATACATTATTGATTTATATTTATACCATGGTCTGTCTGAATACTCTATTTCAGGGGTGTCCAAACTCGGTCCTGGAGGGCCACCATCCTGCAGAGTTTAGCTCCAACTTGCCTCAACACACCTGCCTGAAAGTTTCTAGTATGCCTAATTAGACCTTGATTAGCTGGTTCAGGTGTGTTTAATTGGGGTTGGAGCTAAACTCTGCAGGACAGTGGCCCTCCAGGACTGAGTTTGGACACCCCTGCTCTATTCTGATTGGCTGGAAGGTGTGCATTAAAACTGTTTAATGCGCTGCTTTCATTGAAGCGCAAACACATCACTCGTGCACAGAGATCACACTGCGCACACTAGGGTTATAACTTTTTGACTATTTTTCGAATAAAAGATTTCCTTGATCATAAATCGATGAACTTTTGCTTAAAAACAATGAAAAAGGCCCTAATTCCTCCAAGTTTGAAACTGGTACCGTCCAATAATTTGCATTTGGAGT
>CM077442.1:9774465-9951965 GCA_039654765.1 Mylopharyngodon piceus | reverse complement strand
CATCATACAAACCTCAAGAATGGTGACAATCAACAAAATATTCAGATAAACAGATAAGCTCTGAACATCACAAAACAAAGTTGAGAGTCGAAGCAAAACCAAATGAAAATGAATGAAAATTGGGTGGATGTCTAAACATTTGTTTGACTTCAGGTTCCAACGTCATTAAACAACTCCAAATGCAGCATTGCCGGCTTCACTTAATACAAACCAGATTGACTTTATTTCTGTCATGTGTACAAAAGTATGATTTATTGAAAATAGTAGTTTGGTTTGATGTCACCATTATGGTGGTCAGTATTTGCTTTAGTTGGGCAGTTTGACTCTTGATGTTTTAATGCTAGTTTTTCTCTGGCTGTTTCAAATGTTTATGGCAAGAGAAAATATGACCAGATGATGTCAGCTACTTGATGATTATAAAGATACAATCATCAAGTAGTGTTCTGATCAGCTGATTTCATCTAGACTGTGTTTTAATAAGAAAATCTGTATAATTTTAAGAACACACTAAACATTTTGAACTGCTGCTTCAGTTAGACACTCTCAAATGTCAAGAATCAGCATATGAATCTCAACAATGGTGACATGCTTCATGTCGCAATGCATTCTGGGAGTCACTGATGAGTTTTGTATGATGCACCCAGAATGCATTGCGGCATGAAGCATGTCACCATTATTGAGATTCATATGCTGATTCTTGAGGTTTGTGTTTGTCTTAGTGAAGAGGTTTAAAACTTATTGTGCACATACAGTATATGTTTATATATATATATATATATATATATATATATATAAAACGAGGTTAAAATTGTTTTATTTCACAAGATTTTCCTGTTAATATGCATTCAATGCTGTTCTACAATTGTTTAAACCAGATTAGTTGTTAGCATTGGTTGAAAATAATTCACACACAGAAATGCATGATGTTTAAGTTGTTTTTATTTATTTTGTTAGTTATTTACAGATGTAAGATCATATATATTTAACATACATTTTTCATTGTTGTGGATTGGTATACTTGGGAATGTTATTTTTGTTGGCAGTGTTACTGATGTGTGAGCTGAAGCTGTCGTGACGGCCTGTCTATATAAAAATACATTCTCTATGGAGACCCAATCTGGCGCTCTCCTGTCGTTCTTCACTAATTTTCAACAAAACGCAGACTACAGAAGCATACAGTTACATATAGACACACACACACACCCACACCAAAAATTATTCAGACATTTTTGATATATTTTTACTAGTGGGTGCAGGACACTATAGTTAATTTATGTAAGTGACGATAGCAAAATAAAGTAAACTGACATGACCATGTTTTGCTTAAGTGTTATCTGACATAATTAATTTTTTCTGACACAGTTTAACTCTGAGATCTTGTCATATTTTATTACAATTTTTTTTAAACTATAGTGAATAAACTATTAATGAATGAAATGTTCAAGGTGTCTGAATAAATTTTGGTTTGACTGTATATATATATAGAATCCTCCAGATCTTCTGATTAAAGCGCTGCTTGATCTCATACTGTAGAGTCCCAGGATTTTTATGATCATGTAAAATTGATACCAGAGATTAGATGAAATCAGACTACTACATGATGATAATATCTTTATTATCATCAAGTAGCCAACATTCATGAAATTTTCTCTTGCTGTTCTTGTCATAACAGTTACAGCAGTCAGAGAAAAACTAACATTAAAAAGTTAAGAGTCAAACTGCCCAGCCAAAGCAAACACTGGTCACCATAATGGTGACTAAAACAATTACTTTCAAACAAACTTCAACATCTAAACCTCTTTTAATCTCAATAAGAACTTCTGTACACAAATAACAAAAATAAAGTCAATCTTGTTTGTAATAATTGAAGCTGCTAATGCTGTTTTTGGAGTTGTTTAATGGCAATGGAGCTTGACTTCAACCCAATTTTCACTTTCAACCAAAATTTGATATCTGAGCGACGTTGGAGTCCAGTGCCTGCTCAGAAAATTCCCTCTAAAACTTTATAAGAATGTTAGGGGATAATGCTCTATCAATGTTATCACTAAACACGTTTAGAATGTTTTTAGAGAATGTTATCCTACCTTTTAGGAGAACATTCTGGTAACAAAAATAAAACTAACTACTGAAAACATTACAAGAACATAACAACATTCTTAGAACAATACAATTTTTAGCTGGGGTGACCTCACATTGTGGCCATAGTATGAGCACACAGTGAGTGAGGTTGCTGTGAGGTTACACTTTTAGATCACTGTGACCTTACATTGCTCACATTGTGACCACATGGTTAGATCACTTTGAGTTCAAATTGTTGACTGAAGCAGTAACAACGGCAACAAATGAACAATAAGACAAGTGCAGTTTAAATGTATGCCAGAAGTATATATATATTTTTTTTAAATTAAGAATTAAAAATAAGTATAACATAATAAATAGGCCTAATAGTAGCCTATTATAAATAATTATTAATTAAACCCATTATAAATAAATAAAAATATAAGTATTCGTTTAAAAAATAAAATGTTGAAATAATGCAAATTGGAAGCATTAACAAATGAAGATTCCAAACTCGGATAGTTACAAATTATTCATTAATCTATTTGGAGTCTTTGGGCCAAACAATGTAATATATTTAAGAGGAAATAAACAATTAAACATTTGTTGATGTACACATTAATATAAAAGTGAGACTCATAGAAGTCATAAAACTTATGATGTTCCAGGAAATCCCTTACAGATGATAAATTCTTCCAGCTATCGCTGTATACAAATAAAAAGCAGAGTATTCAGAAATTTCAATAAACAACTTTCCATGTTTATTATTATAATAACAATTTAAAGTTTAAATTGTTTTAAACTTTTTATAAACAAGTCACAAATCCAAAAAAAAAAAAAAAAAGTTTAGTTCTTCACAATTTATTGTGGATTTTTTAAAACAACAAACATGTCTGAAAATGTTGATAGAGAATCTATGAATGTGGATGGTGAAATGTATTACAGTATTTAAAAATACATTTAATGTTCAGCAACACATTTGTAGTTTGGCAAGCGTGTAATATGTATGATTATAAAAGATGTGAATTACAGTTAAGGAAGCAAGAACATAATATTTGCATTCTTTGATGTTGTTTTTCCACAATGTATACAATGTTCTCCTGAAAAGCATATTATATGTAGAATGTGCCTTTTTCATATTCACAACAGGAGTATTAGTAGCACTAGTAAAACATTTTCCAATAAATGACCAGAGAAATTTCCCTCTGTGTTTGGCCACTTAATGAAGAACTGCTGGGCTGAAGTGAGCAAAACAAATGAGAAATTAATTCTACATATTAACACAAAGTAAGTGAAAGGAAGGGAGATTCACAGAAGAGACAGAAATGAGCATAAATGAGAGAGGTCAGAGAGTTCATCTTATGGCTCTTGGGCGTCATCTGGTGGTCAGCAGTGATGAAACAACCTACTATCCTGATATCAACAGTCTTGTTACAAAAGTCATAGTTTTCAGTCACATGACTGCCGTGGAGGCCTAATGGGTAAAACAGCCACAAGGCTGCAGCACAAGCCTGTCAATTTTCCATCTCAAAAACAAAAATATGTGAACAAGATGCAAGTTTTGGGCACTTGTGATCCACATACAGCACCTGCTGCAGTATTTCAATCACTAAAAACAGCGGGACATTTTAAAACGCTTAACGTGAACACGAACACTTAAAAGTGCTGCGCATGCATCGTGCTGCTCACGTGAACAGCATCAGCCAATACTGAGTTGGCGTTCTGATGTAGAACCTGGAAGCGCTGCAAAGTAAACAGCGTAGGAAAATGACAGGGAAGAGAAGAAATTGTTGAATAAAGTCGTTATTTTTGTTTTGATTTTGTGCACAAAAAGTATTCTCGTCACTTCATAACATTAAGGTTAAACCACTGTAGTCACATTGACTATTTTAACAATGTTTTTATACTTTTCTGGACCTTGAATGTGGTAATTACATTGCTTTCTATGGGAAAAAAACAAAAAACAAAACTCTTGGATTCAAAAATCTATTCTATCCGGATAGATTTCTCAGAGGGACGAGAAGTAGAACTTTTCTGATTCACAAACAAATAGACGAATAATCCATTTGTTTGTGAATTGGGCTACATTAAAGGGTTAGTTCACCCATAAATGAAAATTCTGTCATTAACTACTCACCCTCATGTCGTTCTACACCCGTAAGACCTTCGTTCATCTTCAGAGCACAAATTAAAGGTGCCCTAGAATTGAAAATTGAATTTACCTTGGCATAGTTGAATAATAAGAGTTCTGTACATGGAAATGACATACCATGAGCCTCAAACACCATTGTTTTCTCCTTTATATGTAAATCTTGTGCGTGAAAACCACCACGGAAAAACAGGCGAATCTCAACATAACACCGACTGTGACGCAACAGTCGGGATCATTAATATGTACGCCCCCAACTTTTGCATATACCAGCCCATGTTCAAGGCAAGGCAATATTAACGTCTAGAGCTGCACAGCCGAATCATCAGACGTTCTGCAGGTATTGTGAAGCATGCAAGCAATGACAATAGTGAAAATGGCAGATGGATGCATAATAACTGTTCATGATCCATGATATCTTGATATATTTAGTGATATTTGTAAATTGTCTTTCTAAATGTTTCGTTAGCATGTTGCTAATGTACTGTTAAATGTGGTTAAAGTTACCACATTTATGTTTCATCATGTTTCTTACTGTATTCACAGAGACCAGAGCCATGTCGTTATTTTCATTTTTAACCCGAAAATGCTTGTAGTCTGTATAATTCATAAACGCATCTGCATTCTTATCGAGTCTCTTCAACTGTGTGTAGCTTTAACCACGTTAGCCGTGCAGCACTATCAAATTCATTCAGAATCAAATGTTAGCAAACATCCACAAAATACATGCCATACTTACGTGATCTGATATGCTGCATCACGAACAGTTTGTAAAGATCCATTTTGAGAGTTATATTGTGAACTTTAGTATGTTTATGCAATGTTTATTGGAGTCACGAGCATTTAAAGGTGTACACACCCCAAATCAGAGCATTTTTAATGCCACCCCAAAATAAGCAGTTAAAACATGGTATAATAAAAAATCTATGGGGTATTTTGAGCTGAAACTTCACAGACACATTCTGGGGACACCTGAGATTTACATTACATCTTGTAAAATTTCAATTCTAGGGCACCTTTAAGATATTTTTGATGAAATCTGATGGCGATTTCAAAACACTGCTACATGAAGCTTCGAAGCTTTACAAATCTTTTGTTTCGAATCACTGGTTCGGAGCGTGTATCAAAGTGTGTGCCAAAGTCACGCCCCCCAGTGGTGAACCATTGAAATTTTGAAACACTTATGACGTAACAAAGCCTCGTTTACTGAAATCATGTGACTTTGGCAGTTTGATACACGCTCCGAACCACTGATTCGAAACAAAAGATTCGAAGCTTCATGAAGCACTGTTTTGAAATCACCCATCACTAGATATTGTTGAATAAAGTTGTTATTTTGTTTTTTGGTGCACAAAAAGTATTCTCGTCGCTTCATAACATTAAGGTTGAACCACTGTAGTCACATGAACTTTTAAATATGTCTTTAGTAGCTTTCTGGGCATCTGAAAGTGTTAATTATCTTGCTGGCGATGCAGGCCTCACTGAGCCATCGGATTTTATCAAAAATATCTTAATTTGTGTTCTGAAGATGAACGAAGGTCTTACGGGTGTGGAACGACATGAGGGTGAATAATTAATGACAGAATTTTCATTTTTGGGTGAACTAACCCTTTAAGAAAAAGATCCGCAGGCGATTGTCCTGTAGTGCAGTTTGGAGTAGTGAAATACTGCTTTAGACCATAACAGTCCAAAATTGGGGTGCTATTGCAAGGGTGTCAATTCCATGTTTTATAGGTCATAGCGTTTCGGTGGTTTACAAATTCTGGATGAGCGATGTGGACTCTGAGCCACCCCTGTAACCCCTCCACTGTCCTCTTGAGAAGGCTGGAGCACAGGGTTGAATCAGAGTGCCAGTCCCTGAGCAGTCCGTCTCTTTAACAAGCTCATCCACCACAACCCGTGGTCTCGACTGATCCCTGAATGTGGAAAGATACTGGTCCTGTTTGCTTTATTGTCACTCCTGTAACCCATTTGTTCCCTCCTCCTGTGGTGTTGCACTACATCCTTTGCAGAAAAAGACCTCTCCACAGCCCGTTGGTCATGACAAACTTTTGCAGGTATTGCTTCCTGCGAAGAGCAACAGTGACATCTGGATGATCAAATTCCAGGCGAGTGCGCACATGTCTGTTAAGAAAAGATTGAAGCTGTGCGATACTGCATTAGGAAAAGAGAGATCTTATCTTCCAAGTCCATTGTCAAGTGTGCATATTTCTTTATTCCGCTTTCAGATGTCTGCACATACCCTTCTGCAAGGCCTTTGGTAGCAGGATGACCTGGGAATGCCATTTTGTGCTCTGGCAGTCTGTATGCCACAAACAGCCTCCTCAGTCTTGCGATGATAGCTTGTAAATTGAGATTAGGCATTCTAAACACCTTCAGCCACTTAGAATATGCATCCACAATCATACATATGTGTTCTAGAAAAGGACAAGCAAAGTCCGTGCAGTCTTTTCCAGCTTTGACCAGCAAATTCGCAAGGATGTAAAGAAACCTGACGTGCTGCTTTTTGTTCCATCTGGCACGACTCACAGGCTCTGCTAACTGCTCCAGATCAGCATTCACTTTAGACCACCTCACATACTTGCAAGAAAGAGCTTTCATCTCTAGGATCCCTTGATGACCGACATGCAGTTCTTTCAGCAAATTTTTTTCTCAGTCTATCCCCCAGAGCACACATCCTCTCTCGTAGACAATTCATATCTGTTAGAGTGGTAAGCTTTAAAACTTTCATCCACATCCATCGGCCAACCTTCCATGACATAATTCAGGACTTTGGACAACAACTTGTCTCCGGTCTCGAGTCCTATGGAAGAGCTCCGGAGCTTTTATTATGCTTATATGCTTATTATTTTTAGATTAAAGTTATGTTTAAAGGGTTAGTTCACCCAAAAATAAAATTTCTGTCATCAATTACTCACCCTCATGTCGTTCCACACCCGTAAGACCTTCGTTTATCTTCGAAACACAAAATTAAGATATTTTTGATGAAATCCGAGGGTATCTGATCCACACATAGGCAGCACCGTCATTACACCTTTTGACGTCCAGAAAGGTAGTAAATACATGGTTAAAATAGTCAACGTGACTACAGTGGTTCAACATTAATGTTATGAAGCGACGAGAATAATTTTTGTGCGCAAAAACAAAAATAAGGCCTTTATTCAACAATTTGACCCGTTGTCATACATAGTGAACTTAGTACAGGCTTTCTTGTTTACGTCCAAATGCCGGCTCATTATTGGCCGGACCCTATGTCAGCATCACATGCAAGCATCGTGCTGCTCACGTGTTCAGCTTCGGCTAATACTGAGTTGGCGTTCAGACGTAAACAAGAAAGCCTGCACTGAGTTCACTACGTATGACAACGGTTCAAATTGTTGAATAAAGTCGTTATTTTTATTTTGTTTTTGCGCACAAAAAGTATTCTTGTTGCTTCATAACATTAAGGTTGAACCAATAGTCACGTTGACTATTTTAACCATGTTTTTAACTCCCTTTCTGGAAGTCAAAAGATGCAATAATGTTGCTGCGTATGTGTGGATCAGAAACCCTCGGATTTCATCAAAAATATCTTAATTTGTGTTCTGAAGATGAACGAAGGTCTTACGGGTGTAGAACGACATGAGGGTGAGTAATTAATGACAGAAATTTAATTTTTTTGGGTGAACTAACCCTTTAACATTAGCCGGTTCCCAGCTCCTTCTTCCATGAACTTTGTAACGGTTACGTTTGATCACTTAAATTCAAATTATTTTATTTCATTCTAATGAAACAGCTGCAAGTGCTAAGTGAATTACAACTCATACAGGTCACTTTATTTGACAATTAAAATTTTGGGGTAACGCAGCGCTGTTTTACTTGTTCAAAACTGTCATACTAAAAATACAGTTAAGTGTGTTGAAAGTTATGCTAAGGTTACTTTGTTTGTTAGCTCTGTGTCTGGTATGAGACACTTGTTGCACACTGCAGTAAGCTAGATCGATTTTAGAATATCATATTAATAAAAGCTGGATGACTTGTATTGCTAAATGGCATGCAGTTAATTTTAAAATATACTGTATGGAAGAGAAAATGCTGTATTATTGTTACTACAAATAAAGCTCTTTCTGATTATGCTATGTTAGTAGCAAAATAGTGTTGTGTCTGAGGCACAAACATGTTACTCGCTATAAATGAAGAAAACGAGATTCAAGCAATAAGACTAAACGTGTTGAGCTATATAACAATGATTAGTTTTAAGTCGATAAAAGTATCCAAACAGTTGCTCACCTGTCTAATAAAACACATAATGTATTAAAGCGTGTCCATGGTTTCTACGGAAGTAAAACCGGAAATCGAGGATAATGTGTATATGACAGGCAACGCGATGACACGGGCCATTACACTAAAATTGCAGATTTCTCTGGATTTAAACATTGTTGGAAACATTTAGCATAATATAAGTACACAAATCAACAAAATATATAACATTGTTCTGGTGGTTTTGGATATTTTAATTAAATATTCTTACATATTATGCCTTTAAAGCTACCATCTAGTACCCAGAAATTTAAAATACTAATTTGCAGTATGATTACAGAACATAAACTAACAGGAGATTAAAATGTTACCAAGCTTGTCTAGTTTTAAATAAACACTAAAAGCAGGGATGAAAATTAACTTGATACTATGATTAAATTAATGTTATTATTTTCAGATCTACAGGGAGTCACCTGCATTGATTTCTCATTGTAAGCAGTCTTCTTAATCTTCATTTCCCACTAAAGAAAAGATCTAGTTTTGCCAGACCAGCTTGAAGGTAACTCAGAGCGTCTTTGTTTGCTTCCTCAGCTTCAGCATTTCTCTTCATTTCCTCCAGCTCTCTGACCCAGTTTACTTTCCCAGCCTCCTTCACTCTGGGAATGAAGAAGTCGAGATGCTGAAGAGTGAACGCCGAGTCTGGCTTTAATGCGATCTGAGACAGATGCCTGATGGTCCTGTAAGCATTAAACAAAAGAATTGACTTTTGGTCCTCAATCTCCTGCAGATCTTTGTCAAGTCTGTCATTTATAGCCGAAAACGTCTTGGACTCTTCTTGAGCTTTTTCATATTCTTTCATCAGTTGGTCAAACTGTATCTTTATGTTTGAGTTTCTGACGACATATTTCTTGTTTTCTTTGATATGTTTGCTGTGATGACAGTTCCCTGTGCACACGGTGCAGTAGCCGTTTTTCATGACTTCACATCTGCTGGGATTAGAAGCCCACCAGCAGCCAAACTCATGGCAGTTTTCCTCACAGACGGTGCAGGTCGTTGCCTTCCTGTTCTTCCATGATGCACTTTCAATGGGCACCTTCACTTTCACAGTCTTTTTTAATGTAACGGTAAAGTTTTTACACCCTTCAACCTTTTCCTTGTTGAGCATCATTGCCTCCTGAATCTGAAGTTTTTCAGCCTTTTTCAGCTCCATCTCTTGAATTCTCAGCTGTAAGTTGCAGATGGATGCTTCAAATTGAATGCGCTCAATCAGGACATCTGAAGTCAACTCCAAACTTTTTCTGTTCATTTCATTCACAGACTGAAAGAATTTCTTCATGCCTTTCATGCTTTCTTCCCATGCGCTTCTTTGAGCAAGAATGTAAGGTTCTTCACTGTGACGGTCATCAGCCTGCCGATTGTTGAATAAGAAATAAACAGGTTGGCCTGTGTTGTCTCGTCTGCAGGGGATTTTAGCTTTATTAATGGCACCGAGGATGTTTTTGGGTGGCATACCATCAGAGTATGTGATTAAAAACACAATGTTGTTCACAATGTCTTTTCCAAATAAAGACAGAATTGAACTGATAACGTAATGCTGTCTGTCTGAGAGACGATACTTAGACGCTTGAGTTACAAAACACACGGCGTCGACTTCACGAACTCCATCATTGCTCTGAAACAGAACAGATAAATTCTCAGCAACTTCCAGATCCTTTTCCAGTCCTCTAGTGTCTCCGTATCCTGGAGTATCAATGATTGTGAGAGATACAGATTTCTCTACAGGAAAGACCTCATACAAGGTGATTTCAGAGGTTTGTGATTCTGATTGGTCTCCGGCTTCCTCTTCTGTGATTTCATACCATTTTTCATCTTCAAACTTCACCTGAAGTAAGTAGTTGACCATGGAGTTAACCAGAGTCGTCTTACCAACACCGGTCTCTCCCACCAGCAGAATAATTTTGTTTTGTTTCTTGGTGTCTCTTATCCCATAAGTCCATTTTCTGACTTTTCCATTATCATCAAGCACTTTTCTCTCAGTATATAGCCGGTATTTTTTTGGAGGACCTTGATGAATCAGAATTGGTCTGCGTGGAGGAAGACTTGGCTGTCTGTAAAATAAAGATGGAGGCAAGTGCTCATCAAAATGCAGACATTTTGTGTTAAATACATTTTTAACATGAATAATAATTTAATGAAATATTTTACTCCAGTTACAGTTGACATTTAAAACGTTCATATTTACCTTGAGGTCAGCAGTCCACAAAAGGCAAAAAAAGTGCAGTGGACTTGAAAAGAGCACAGCGTCTCATTGCGCTGTTTTAAAAGTTGAACTTCTTTGAAATTTAAATTTAAAAATGCGGCACTCATGTGCAAGATGTTGAAATACAGTTCAAAAGCAGTGTAACGGAACAAAAAAATGAATTTTGTATGAATTCACACAGTCAAACAGAATACGTTTTTGCAATTAAAAGATAGATGCTGGTCTCTGGAATGGAAAAAGATAAGGAGACGTGTTTTTAAAAGTTGAACTTATTTTAACTTGAGAACAACTTTTTTTTTTCTTTCAATGCAGCATCATGCACAAGACACTGTAAAAGACACAAGATGCAAGCGTAACAGTCACGTCCATCTATCAAGTTTGCATAGGCAAAACAATGAAAAAACAATGCAGTGGATTGTAAAAAATGCGTTCTGTGTGAACGTCCGCTGTATAATCTATCCCCCACTGCATACAATCTTGACATAAAAAGTCATAAAATCTATATTATTAACCAGTATTATTATTAACATAAACATAAACCAATATGCCAATATGCTGATGCTTATTCTGTTTCTTTGATTGTGACACAATAAGAGTTATGACAAATAGGCTATGACTGTTGGATTGATATAAAAATCAGTTCCCTATCTGGCAGTCACTTTGTTGTGGTGTTGAATGCTGACACAAGGGGTCACTCTCGGGAGCCCCAAACACCTCTGATACTAATGAAAATGGTGAGGAAGATTTGCATAGCTGGCCATGCCCCGACATACCGGTCTAAAAGAGGCCAGCATGGCATTGCTCTTTCATATTTGTTCTTCTGAGCCAAGTGGATGTCCTTTGCCAAGCACTCATTTAATTTACCTCTCTGAAACCATTGCTGGGAATCTACAGCGCATTGCAGTGGTCTCTCCACCCAATGCACAGTTAAGTGTAGCGAGAGTTAGAGCTTAGATTCTCTGCCCGAGCCCGGGCCGGGTCGGGCCAGTATTTCCCACCACCGTCCTCGGGCCGGGTCGGGCCCTTGATAAAGCACGTCACGTGTCATGCGCAGCGTCTCGTCCACTCGCACTCGCAGTCTCGCACGCGTGACGCATCACACCTGCTGTGTTTTAGCCATTAAATAAGCACATTTAGTTTCAAGTTTAAGTTTTGTTTTGAAGAAATATTTTCTTTAAAGTGAATTTCGTTTAGTATAAATTGTATCTTAATTTTAATACATTTTTCATCAACCAATTGCCTGGATTTAATACATAAAAAGCAATATAGCAGACAATATAATAATGGAGCATGGAGGCGCCGGTCACACTTACACCATTTGAAACTCGTAACACACGCTGTCACCGAATTTACAAATGCACATCTTGCTTGTTGCTCACACACATATTATGTTGAAATAACAATATGCTGAAGTAACATTATTAATAATAATTAATCTTTAAGAATATTTGATTGAATGCTGAATGCTGTGCTTGTTCAATTTAATAAAATTAAAACTTTAATTATGATAATTAAAATAATTGAATATTTAATATTGAGTGGCCAATTTTTGCTCATTTATTAATAGTATTTATATAATATATATATAACTGCGCAGCTCCCCCCTGTAGCCTAAATGATCTAGCACAGCAGCACCTGCGTTAAAAAAAATCTGGCGCCGCCCCTGGTTATAACGGCCCACATATTAAAAATGGTCAGGTTTAAATCGGGCTCGGGCTCATAATTACAGTGAACGTGTCGGGCCGGGCCGGGCTCGGACACGGACACAACGTGCTCGGGCTCGGGTAGGGTCGGGCTTGATTTGTTGGGCCCGATCTAAGCTCTAGCGAGAGTTTCCCCTGGCCACTTCAGTAAAAGAGAAGTCAGCAGAGACCGTGTCTACTAGACAATCCCCCTTCGAAGGCCTTGTCGACATGACAGCCATCGGCCCAGATCCTCAGCAAAAACCACAAGAACCAGACAGGTCCTCTGCACAGATCCTATGGCCAGCTTTGAATCCATACTGGCAGGATGAATCCTAAATCATAATAACACCTTGTTTGTTCGTTGTCCAGAGGAGGACTGGTCCCCCAAGAGCCTGGTTTCTCCCAAGGTTTTTTCTCCATTCGGTCACCTGATGGAGTTTGGGTTCCTTCCCACTGTCTGCTTTGGCTTGCTTAGTTGGGGACAATTAATATTCAGCAATATTATTGATCTGATTGTACTGACGCTGTTGTTTGAGAACGGAACTGAGCTGGATGATATTGTTTTTTCAGAACTGCTTTATAGATTAAATTAACTAATTTAATAATTGATGATCTTTACAGCGGAACTGATGATCTTTGATGATCTTGATGATCTTTACAACGGCTCCCTCATTTGGGGGTGGTGGCCCAACCTGAGTTCGACGCCGAGTTGGCCACCGTGGGCATCAAACTAGAGTGGAATCCTGCTTTTCTGCCCTACTTTGGGTACGTCAGTAATGATTATCCCATTAGTACCACCCCAAACAACAATGAAAAAAGACTCCCTGCAATGTTCTGGGAAGGTTAATCTTTGGTTACTAAAAAATAACCTACAGGGAATGTTCCTAAAACGTTATTATTTGTTTACTAACTAAATAAAATAAATAAATAACCATATGTGACCATTAGGGGAATATTCTGTGTTTGCTGGGTAGACAAACATAATTCATTATCTGTAATTTGATTTTTAAAAAGTAAATAATTTACCCTCCTGTAAAAGCATGTGAATTTCAACTCACCTGGAATCCATGGTGATCGTTCGACTAAATGTGTCCAGTTCACAGATGACCTTCACTGTCACTCTTCAGTCTGATTACAGCAAAACAATTTATTAGTTTCATCAGAGTATGATGGTTTAACTGTAAAAATTGTTTATTTTGTATTTTATATAAAACAAAAAAAAAAAAAAATATATATATCCATTAAATCATGAGGGATATTAAGCCCGGTCAAAACAATTTGAGACGCACTTAATTAAACATAAATATTCATTCACACCAGCCTTTGTGTCAAGCAAGCGGCAATGTTAAAACGCCCAACTTTACAGCAGAGAAAAAATATGTTTACAGCCTGGTACAAAAATGGTTTTGGTCTATATAGCTAATTTTGCCCTTCAACTGTGAGGGGGGTTATTTTTTTTTTATAATTCATCCGTTTAAATTATATTAAGCCTTAAGGTTCTGCATAATTAAGGGCGTGGCCAGTTTAGTGACAGGTGGATTGCCACTGCTGTCACTACTATCCGCTTGTCTGCTGTCTGTTAGCCGTCACGTCACCTCAGCTAATTTCAGCCGCTGAACTTGGCATCTCTGCCATGTTTGTGCTTTTTTCGGGATTATTTTATACAATTATCAAATAAAATGGCTTGCTGTGTGGTTAATTGTACTAACAGATTAAAAAAAACAAAACAAACTCTGATTTCTGAATGGCCGAGACAGATGTACGTCTGTGTACATGTGCACACATGCGGAAGATAAACAGAACACACGTTGTTGGATCGTCTTGGCATTGGCTAAAAGTTTTGTCCGTCAGATTTACTACAATGACAATGGCTGGAGAATATGCCTCTCAAGATACCACAAAATCCGACAGCACTGTTTGGATATTATAACTAAAACTGCTGCACTATTTTGAAAAATATACTTTGGACGTGGGCTCATTTGTTTGTGAGAGTCCAATGTATACGATCATATACAGTTTTACAACATAAACAGTGCTCAGATTGCATAATTTCTTAAAGAACGATGATGGAGGGCAGATCGTTCAGTAGAAACAACACAAACAATGGACAATATATCAATATTTCATGGATTTAACGCTTTTATGGACAAAAAGTGCTGTTGGATGTTTTTCAATGGACGCTTATCATGGACATTTTACCCAAGTGCGACGGATTGGATTCATCTCGCGATCGCTATTTCATTACAAAAGGTTTAGGGCCTTATTTTAACGATCTAAGCACATGGTCTAAAGCGCACAGCGCAAGTGCGCTTAGGGCGTGTCCGAATCCACTTTTGCTAGTTTAAGGACGCTCTTTAACTAACAAAAAAGGTTTCAGTTGGTCAATGGCACAGTCGTTTTCAGTTGCACAGTCATTTTCAGTAACAAATGCATTTGCTATTTAAACAACATGGTGCAGGACGTGAAAATGAAAACTGCGTCAGGCTGAAACTAGCGTGTGTGATAGGGCCCATGAAGTCCCGTTTTGATTTTGCGTGTTGTCATTTGCACAGCCGACAAAAAATTACATTATTACTGTTGCTGGAGCATCTATATCGTAAAATAGACACCATAGATTGACAGTAAACCCTTAGAACTTTCAAATGATGTATAATTTGTTATCTTTATTAATATTTTACATAGTATCTAAGATAGATAGATAGCTCCTTAGCCGGAGCTAACGTGATCGCGTCGAGCTAGGCGGGCGTGGTTTCAGCCCAGTGGTTTCAGCCCACTTTGGGCTTCAAAAATGCTCTTCAGAAACCTACGGGTGACGTCACGGACACTAGCACAGTTGAGTGCACATAGATGTTCTTAAGATTATCTTAAGAAGTACTAAGGAAGAATTTTTAGTATATTAAGTACAAAATTAGTACGCAAAAATAGAGCACTTTAAGTACATTATGGAAGTGTACTTTTTTTTCACCTAGGGGTTGAGCACATACCTAATGTAAACACAGTGGTTGTGTTCTGTATTTTGCATATTTTTACAGGATTTAAGTTAATCTGGAAATATTAACCCATGAGGCAGCCAAAAATCAGCTAGTAGCCTATTCTTGTAAAGGGGGAAGTCTTTCTTCTGAGGATCTTTTTTAGTTAGTGAAGCTGTTAGGCGTGCTGCAACTGAAGAAAACACATGCAAATAGAAATAACACCAACAAAGGAAGAAAAGATCTTCATCAGATTGACAGTACATGTAAAAGAGATACAACACAACCAAATACAAAAAAAAAGCACTGCAAATAGCACAGAACACAACGGAAATGTCATAAGGGGTCCCCAACAACTGAAGAACCTGGTTGGGACATGCTTTTTGTTCAGTGTCTACTAATCAGTGGTGTTTTCGATGACCTGAAAGGTGAGTTTTTTTTGTTTATTTTAACATCCTGATCATATGTGCATTGTGAGTATTTGTGTTGTCAAACTGATGAAGATGTTTTTTTAATTTGCTTGTGTTTTTCTATTTGCATGTGATTTATTCAGTTGCAGTGCATTGAGTTCTCTTTGTCAGTAAACAACAGCTTTCTGTTAGTTCCTCACACAAAACTAACATGACTGAAATGTAGTGCATGAGTCAGACAGCCTCTCTGACACTTTCATTATGCTTGTTATTCTTGGGCTAATGAGGGCTAATAATGATTGATTTTTTTTATTTTTGGGTTAGTTATTTCTTTAACCAAAACAGAGTAACAGGAGGACAATTAAAGCTGGATCTTCGTTAACTGGACTAATCTCTGTTTACTAAGCAAAACTAAGTAAACAAACTCAAATTTGATACCCCCTCTGGCGACACTGGGGAAGGTGGGAGTGTTTTATATTTTATACTTTTGCTTGGCTTCAAATGCCACACATGTTAAGGGTAAATACACAGATTATTCAGTGCTCATGACATAGAGTGGTCTCCCTTATCACCTCAGAGAAATGACTCCTGGGACAGAATTGGGAATAATCCAGAAAAGCAAAGATATTTTCTGTCAGAGAACCAACAGCAACGATCATGGGCTTTTTTTATTTTATTATTATTATTATTTTTTAAATCTGTACAGCCATTTTAAGAATCTTCAGAAAAGTGCATAATGGCATTAGAAGGTGCTCAGCCAACATGAAATCATATTCATCTTTAGAGATCTCACCCATGTTACAGAAGCATTTTTTTTAATATTTGACGAAAGCAACCTTTGTACTCATTATAGGGTGTGTGTGTGTGTGTGGCTTTTGGTTGCGTTACAGATAAGACTACAAAGAATTTTACAGTCTTCCTGGTTCTGGAACTTTGATCCACTTGGTAAAATACGTTGAGTGCTTTGCAAACAGAAGTTTAATTTTTGGTGCACTGCAAAACAAATCTTATTTTCAACAAGTATTTATTTTATTTTTTCAGTTAAAATATGTAATGATTTTTATATAATATATTATTATTTAAATATATTATTATACAACAAAATTTGTGCAGTTTAACCACAAAAAGTTTCATTAGATGCACAACTATTTCCAAATGGCCAATAATGTTGAAATACAGATGGTGTAGTAAAGATTTCTACCAGCGGGTGCTAATTGACCGTTCGCGAAGGCTCGCCCCCTTTAGTTACTGTTGCTATGTCCGACAAGCCATGCCTCTCACGCCACACGTTCTCACGCAGTGAAAAATACAAGGCGTAGCTAAGAGGACACTGACAACTAGGTGTGTGCACAAATAGTCGAATATTCGATCTGTAATTAATATTCGAAAAATAAAAATACTATTCGAATTTTACTATGTTGCTTTGCTGGCCGCAAATGCAGTGAATCCATGATAAATCCTAAGCACTAAAACTCGCAGTTATAACTAAATGCACCGGGTGGCGCTGTGGAGCGTGTTTAACAAGTTTTTTTTATTTGATCGTCACATAATATTGTCGTCTGCCTCGCGAAGTTTGGAATTACTTAGATGAAAATGATCTTACAAAATAGAATTACTTTTGATCAAATGAATTAATGAAACCGAGTTATCATAATATCACCACCATATTGAGAAAGCACATGAAATCAAAACAACCGTCGAATGAGGATAGACAGCTGTCCATCATTGCATTCACGACAGTGAGCCGAGAAGATATTATCTGATAGCAAAATGATTTTGAGACGTATGCTTCCTTTAAGTTTCGTCGAGGGAGACATATTTACGAACAGAAAACACAAAGTGCTGCTGTTAGAAACTTAGCTTAGCATACCGTTATGTATTATCGTTACCTTTGTGTTTCTGCAACGTCTGTCAGCGCAGCTAGTTTTCTCGCCCGAGCATGTGGATATTATTGTTTTTCTCAACATGAACATGTGAAACAATATGAAAACGATAACCATATACTGACTCGAGTGTATTATGTACGTTCTGTACGATAACTGGCACTGTCTGCTTTATTAGCGTTTTTCCCGTTTGCGCTGCTTGAGCTTAAATGCTTTTGTTCTTTATATTTTTTTGTTTGCACATATTGTTTAATACTAAAAGAAAAGCTTAAGATATAACGTAAGCTTGTTGTGTATATTGCCTAATCGGAAGCTTGTTCAGAAATGGGTACAAAATTTTGATGAATTTAAAAAAATAACGTCCTTGTCATTTAACGTCATTTAAATAAACGAATATTCGTTTTTTTTACGAGCCCAAATATTCGAATACAATATTTTGGAAAAATACCCATCCCTACTGACAACGCGTCTACAGACAAGGCAGAGCAGGTTACTTTTGATATGAAACAAAGTCTCAAATTTCAAATTTTGTAACTTTTAACAAAATTTAAACAATAAATACCGTTTTGTGGCTCTTTAATGTGTCGTGACAGATCGCCGTAGTGCTTCAGTTCAAGCAGCTCGTGAACCGATCACCTCTTCCGACTAGTTCATTTACAGCATCAAATAAACATTAATGAACATCAGATAGAATGTTGTTTTAATAAGTACACACAATTTTCAAGTTCAATTCCGCGACGTTAATCTAGTAACTCCCCTGACTGCTTTGTCAGACATAATGGCGGATTTGGCGTTATGATTGGTTAGATCGCCTGTCAATCAAACTCCCGGCGAAGGGTCACCAGCAAAACTTTACCCATCGACAGCAACTGCAGAGGCTAACCTTACCTCGACGAAGTCAGACTGACTCATGGTTAGTGGCAATTACTCTTAATAATATACCTAACATTTTATAACGCATATCTCCATATCTCCATATGAGGGATAAAAATGCTAATAAAATAAAATGGTAAATTCAATTGTAGCAAATAAAATGCTACCATTTTCACTTCTCCACCGTCTAGTGACTATATACCTTATGTAGCCCCGCCCCTTTTTAGCGCTGCGCTCGTTGTCTTTTGACTTTCGGTTTGTATTTCCACAGTGATCTTACGCATTTATGAATGAACTGCTCGTTTTAAAATCTTCCCGGTCTACTGACATTTGTTAAGACATCTGCTTTAAACATTACAATGCTCATGATAACTTTTGTTTACTCTACATTAATTAAATCCACTTCACCAGGTAATTATTCTTTGACAGGGATGCCATAGAAATATACGGGGCTACCGCAAAAACGGAAGTTCAATGACAAAATTCTAAAGATGGCTGCTCGCACGTTTCTCTGGCGCATAAAGCCCTGGGTATACTTCACTTTCCGCGCCCGGACACATCTCGCGCGCAGTCGCGTCCGCGCATCCGTGGTTTAGTATACTTTGAAAAATGCGCGGACGCGACTGCACGCGAGACGCGTCCGGGCGCGGAAAGTGAAGTATACCCAGGGCTGACCGAGTTCGACACATGCGCAGTACAATTTTTTCTATACTCTTTACCAGACATCGTGTCATCAACGGGACATTCGCTGGGCAGGATCGGAGAAGAAAAATAGTGCATCCACCATTGCAACATAGTTCAGAAGATACACCAAGAGAACAGGAATCAAAAACGATGGAGAAGGCATGCTTCTGAGTTTACTCGTATTGTTTTTGAATCGCTCTTTACACACTCTTCTTCGACGACTGCACATTTTGCTCAGTACTGTGCGTATTGCCACCTAGTGGACTCTTCTGTCCTGCTTGCGCATGCGCTGTTGCACGTGCACCGTCCGCGCGGTCTAGAAATTTGGGCTGCACGTGGACGGTGCACGAACGCGGACAGCCGAAGTATACCCGGGGCTTAAGGTCTATTCAGAAAGAAAATGCGTCTTTCGCTTCACTTTCGGTTTGCTTTTCCTCTGCAGTTTAGTACCGCTTCAAAGTGGAAGGGATTATAGACTGATATAGTTGCACCACCTTTACTGCCATGGATCCACTCCTCGGCTACTAACGAGTCTGCAACCTCGTCTACTGACCACGATACAGCTATTTCTTTTTTCATGTTGGTGCGACAGTCATTTAAAGAAAATCGTTTAAAAAAAAAGTCGCTCAAACAAATGCTACTGCGGTGGCTGTTTCCAAAGACTGTAGCTATAGAAAGATGGTTCACTCCTATTAGTTATGAATGGGAGAAACTGCAACGCGCAATATGGCGGAATACGTCCCGCCTTCTAAGTAAAGAGCCAATCGCTGATTGGTAAAGTCATTACATCACTGCAGCTGCCGTTAGAGGCTCCAGTTCCCATAGAAACCTTGAGACTCGCAGATAGGAGTGCACATGCGCATTGGCTCGTCTAGCCTGAAAAATAAGCTTTTTTAATGCTATTTTAGCATAAGAAAAAACATTTATGGGACGGTTCATGTCAGATTTAGTTGCTGATTTGAAATATGTAATTTAATTGGGAGTTCGCCAAGCAGTTTTTGAGATTTCAGGATTCCCCCATTCAAATAGATAGGACTTGGTCTTGGAAGCCTGAAATAGCTGCCCGGAGGTATTGCAAATATGGCTGCCGAGTGAACAGACTTTCCTTGAAAGGGACTTTGCTGTTACTAGGCGTTTCTCAATGTCAAGGATACTTCCTTGGCAGGACTGGTCCTTCCAAGTCACTTCCTTCAGAGGCTAGGCGAGGCTCCTCTTTAGCATTCGGAGAACACGTAAATGGAACAGACTAGCAAGTGCACGTCATTGCATGAATAACGCTGTGAATGGTATAATGGTATAATATTAACGTTAAATTACTTTAGACAACTTAACTAGTTATTTATAAAAGAAATGCAGGTGACGGCAACCAAGCTAACAATTGTTAAATGACGGTCCAGTTCAGTTAGCCATCAATAACGTAATTTGTATTTGTATAATTTATAATATCAATACGGTAGTAATTTGTACTGGCATTTAAACGTTAAACTTTATTTATCTGACATATTTACTACAGTTATAACAAATGTTTGGTAACGTAAATATACTTACATTTGAAAGCATATTGCCCGCTAACGTCCGACATTTTTTTTTTTAAATTTTTTGAACAAGATCGCAAAGCTGCGCGCATAGGATTGTGGGTGATTTGAGAGCGCGAAGAGCGTGAAGGCTACACGTATGCATCCTTTCATGTATATGGGATATTTTTCGAACGAAGGACTCAGTCCTTGTTTGAAATTCCGAGGATCCTCGACATTGGAACAGTCCTTCGACGGATGTCGATGACGTAGCATCCTCGAAATTCTGGCTTCCGAGGATCCTTCCTTGACATTGAGAAACGCCTACTGACTATTTAAATCTAGCAGGTTTGGTGTCTCGTGTTTCAAATCCAATGACGCTTGTAGTGACGATTCTCTCTGACCAATCAGTGATCTGCAGTGTTTACACGTCACATTTAGTATCGGTATGGCACTCTTGGAACCTGAACCGAGGTGGTACTATTTAAGCGAGCCGTACCGTTCCGTACCGAGCTATCCCATGCAGTGGAAAAGCGCCAAAAAGTGAGTCGTACCGAGCCGTACCGAACCGTACCATGCAGTGGAAAAGCGCCAAAAGATGGCAAGGTTTCAGCTTAACTTGTATGTGTAACAGGATTGCCTCTGCGTTGTGTTGTGCAGAACTCACATAATAGACTCCAGTTTGCACCTTAGGATAGACTTTTATTCTGTTGGCAACAGATTCGGCAGTTACACTTGCCCATGTTCGCAGCCGTTCACTCTCTCAGCTGGTGCGAATCTAAGTGTACGTTTACACAACAACAACATTGTAAACGGAAGATACAGTACACGCCTAGACTGAACACAGAATACGCATGCACATGACGTCATCGTTTTCAACAATTTTTTTTGTTCACATGGATACAATAATGGTATAATTTTAAAAAACTTGCACTTTGAAACCCATTTTCAAAAGTTTGCATTTTCAGGCCGTCAAAATGCCGTTGTAATGTAAATGAAATGCCAAACACATAAAAAGTTTTCTGTTTCTAGTTGAAAAAGGTGTCGTGTCAACAGCCCCTCAAATACTACCGTTTTCATAAACTACATAATAAACAGTTATACAACAACACATTTGAAACATAGTCTGAACCTGTTGGCAACACATTGAACACATCAGATTCGGCAATCACACTCGCCCATGTTCTATAATGGAGGTGAACATCAAACTGGATTTTACCACACATATAACAATGGCATGAACAACAAGCATACAATATACTTCTCAACACATCTATATCTAATCCATAAAACAGTTATACAATTAACACAATACATTTTTCTCATGAAGCACCACTCACCGCAGCCATTCACTCTCTCGGCTGGCATGAATATAAATGACCCTAGTAGAACCAGTTCATTATATGTCAAGATCTGGGCGGAGAGTGCAGGTAGAGTGTGATTAAAGGGCCATACATAAAAGAAAGTGTAGCAAGTGGAAGCACATCTTTGACCCATTACATGTGCATTTTATACATTTACAGTACATTATGGTCTTGCACTGTATATGCAATAAATACACAATCTTAAATGAGCAAGGTTTTCTAGAGTATAACTGCTCAGGTTGTTGCAATGGTAGGCTATTGCCCATTTTAGGTATGGATAATGGCACTTTAAAATCAGAGCTATTGAAAAATGTATATTCATATTTATTAATATTTACAATTAAATATGAATATATACATATGAAGATAGATTAAACGCCCTGTAATTCACACCTCAAATGCTATTTCATGCATTCTGACTTATTCACACTGTTAAAAAGTTGGATTCTCTTGCTAAACATGGCTAAAGTTTTTAAAAAATTAGTTGAACGTATAACATTTCTGTGCCAAATACACTCCTTCAGGGTTCGTATAAGTTTCGGGAAGTTTTTTTTTCGAGTATGGCCCTGTATTATGTAATAAAGCGCGGAATTCCTTGTACGGGCACTTCTCCTGGAAGAGCGCACGCGCACACATCAACCAGAGCGAGAGAGCAAGAGCCGCCCATCAACGTGCTTTTTCTTTTCTTTTAACGGAAGTCGTCGGCAGCGCTGCACAGGACTTGCTCGAGAAAGATTTGTCACTTTGTTTTTAGACCATGAAATCAACAATGTCACCAAAGAAGTGTGTTTTTGGTTGTGAGGGAAAGATAACCTTGCTTCCCAAAGAACCCAGCGTTAAGTTGAGCTGAGAGATTTGTGCTCATGCATTACATTGATGCGCTCTCGATATTTGTCATTAAAATAACCATAGAAACCGCCTTAAATTAACTATCAAAACAAGGATAAAGTCATCTCTGAAAGTTGCAATCAATTTTTTATTGGTTACAATGAATGGAGAATATCTCGTGTTTTTCCGTGGCTGCTTGAGCCCCTCAGGATCGGCGCTAATGGATTTATAAACAAGGCCCAGATCTACGCTGGATTTACAGATCGTTTGAAACTGAAAGATGGAGCGGTCACAGCGATAATGATCCCGGTCATGAGTCGGAACCGCAGGTGGTGAGTAAAACTGCATCAAATGTCTGTTTTTTTGGCAATAGGCGCATATAATGTAAACAACACGAACGTATAATGAATCAAAAGTTATCCAGGGATAATGCGATGGTGTATTGTGTGTGTTTAAATACGTTTGTTTAGCTGACCATCGATAGCTTGCAGACGATCGCTACACAAAAGCTGTGCGTGCTCGTCACTCCGGGAGCTCGGCTGTTTTCGGAAAGACTCGGTTTTTATAAATCTGATAAAACTAAAGACTCTTCAGAGATATGAAGGATGCTATACTACTCTATAGGTACTCAAGATTAACATGAGAAACTGTGTGTTATGTACCCTTTAATCTCTACTGTGGCAAATAACAGTCGAGAGGTGTTTCCTGAAGGTTTTGGAGGCTGGCTGTTTGACACTGACAGAAGATTTACACATGAACTGACAAGCTGACATCACATTGATCTTCAGCTCTCTTGGCACCTACAGTGAATGGATGAACTGTTTCTGTTACATCAAACTGTCTGTCTGATGTTGCTGAAGGAATATTGATATTCATACGATTGATACAAGGATAAATGGGTAAGTATCTGCAATCATTTTCTCGATGTGCCAAGCTCTGTATCAGTAGTTCGAAATAGTTGTGCTTTAGTATAATTTTGCAAAATTAACCTCAAGTTATAAGATTTAAAAAAAACAAAAAAACACTTTAAAATAAATTTATAAATATAAGTGCAGGTTGCCCTGACTAAAACTGTCAGTTACACAGATTTTTTTTTCTCTTATCTTTTATTCTTTTCTCTTTCTCTTTTTAATCATTTGCTCTTTTGCTTCCTCCTTTCAAACTGAAAGGTGTTTAGAAGCATTACAAGGAAAGTGTTTGAAACTTCTGTTGCTAACATTACCTTGTGTGAAAGAAGCGTCAAGTTCAGCACATTTAAAACACCCTAGAAGATCTTCAAGTCCTCTTTTACTTTGACAGGTATGATATGAACTGGCTCTTGGATGTACCAACATGCATTTCAAAATGTTAGGGGAAAGGAAAGATAAACATTGATCAAAAGAAATGTGATGAATCTATCTTGTCTGTCTTATATTTTTCAGGGCAAAAACATTTTACCAGGAAAAAAGTTGAAAAGTGAGTTTATGTTTCATCTTAAATCACATAATAATACATTTCTTACACTCTAAAGAAAAATGGTTCTAAACAGTACCAAATTAGGGTTCTTCGGCTTATAATAATAGCAGAACCCTTTTTGGTGCTATTTTTATAAGGTTCCATAAATAACCATGCTTTGAAAGTGCTATAAGACCTCAATAGTGTGATAAAGGTGATTGGTAGGAAACCAGTTAGAATTTGAAAGTTAAATTTTGTAGACATTTTAAGAAAAATCATTTACCTGTTGAGAATGTGTTGACAGTCTTTGTAATTGAATGGCTAAGCTCCAGAAAACCAGTAATGATGTGGCTTTGACAGTTACAGTTTTGGAAAAACAAAAAGGCGGGAAAAAAGAACCCTAAACACAATGAACCATTTCAGCATTCTTCAGGGTCATGCGATTCTAAATAGAACTGTTACTACGTGTGAAGAACCTTCAAAGAACCATCTTTTTTTAGTGTAGACTCTTTTGCAATAAGTTTAGCATTGAATACTGTATATAACTTGTTTTACTTGTTGCTTTTTTTCAAAGCACAGTGTCAGGCATGATAATAACCAACACCACAAACACTGGCCTTCCGGAGGACTTCAAAATTTCTCTTTTCATCTTACACACATTCATCTTTCTTTCTGGGACTCATAATGTTTTACTAATGTTCTCTATATTAAAGTCCAAAAGATGTCTCTTTTTCACCGAAGTATCTGTGATAAACCTAATAGCAGTGCACTCCATTTTCCTGCTCACGGTGCCCTTTCGCATTTACTATTATGTTTTTGAAACCTGGAACCTGGGCATGTATTTCTGCGAAATTGTCAGTATTATGATCCATGCCCACATGTATCTTGCATTCATCTTTTATGTATTTCTTCTTATCCTGCGTTATGTGGATCACTGTGATCAGCAGCACAGGCTAGAGTTTCATCGCATCCTTTACGCCACGATTGCAAGTGCAGCCGTCTGGTTGGTCATATTCGGAGCTTTGCTCCCAACTATGGCTAACTACGGAATCGCGCAGAATGATCCTACGCAGTGCTTTCATTTCGGTCAGGCTCTCCAGAAGCCTGCTGTTAAGAGCTTAAACTATGTTATTTGCATGCTAGTGATTCTGATTTGGAGTGTTCTGGCATTTTTCCAACTTTTTTTTCTATTTAGCAAGCAATTTGAGGCCACACGTCAACGTCAAGAGTTACAGGCACAATTGAAAAACGCTGTTTTCGTGTCCTTTATCTTTTTTTGTTTTGTGCCCTATCAAGTATTCAGAGTGTATTATGTGAGTGAATATGGTAATACTCAAGTAATGGATCATATAAATGAAGTATTTCTTGCGGTCACTGCTTTCAGCTGCTTTGATATGATTGTTTTTGAATATGCAGAATTATAAATTCAAGGGATGGTTATGCTATTTATAACAACTATGTTGACTTTGTTTGGTTTCTACATTGTTATTGATATAGTGAATTGATTTCCATTTTTCTTTTGTTTGTTTTTGATGCTTTTGTGTCTTATAAGCTTAAAACAATTGTCTTGCTTGACAGAATGTTTGGAAAATAAAACACAGACACACACAGGCTATGTATTAGTGTTATATCCATTTTCTTTTCCTTTGTACTTGTGAAGAACTATTTTTTTTAAAAGTCTGGAATAAAACTTTCAAACGACCACTGATACAGCTGATTCAAAAGCGTGACAAGGTTTGGGTGTGAGTTCCTCATAACAGTATATATTAATAGTGCTAACCATAAAGTTTACTCCAGATCCATCACTGTTTAGTGGAGGCCAAGGCTTTAAGGTGTCACACAAAGACAGCTGTTTCAAATAATCAAATAACACCATGAAATAAGTCAAAGCAATGAAAATACAGCTCAAGACACTGACAGTATGTGTGTTGGGTAGTCTAGAGGGTTGATAGAGTTCAACAACTGTGATGTTCATACTCATTTCTGCAAAAGAAGAATTCCTTTTTGTATTCTAACACCCTCTAGAGGTTGTTGAAATACTTGCATGAGTGTTCTAACTACAGTGCACAGCATAAATGAGTACACCCCCTCTGAACAAATACAAAAGATGTATTTTCTTTATGATCACTAATACAATTCATGGAAAGATGGCAAAACTAAAATGTATTAAACATATACATAATAAAAACTGAGAAATATATGTCATTAATAGCTATAAAATAAGTAAATTAGCCATTTTTTTTAAAAAATTAAGGATTGCAGAAATGAGTACACTCTAGATTTAATTCAACAAATGTATAATATTCTAGTACTTAGTATGCCCTCCATAATTTTGAATATACTGCTCTGACCCTTCTTGGCACGGAGTGTACAAGTGCATGACAAATTGTCACATCTGTCCTGTTTAACTCCTGGATGATGAGCTCCTTAAATGCCCAGATCTTTAATGGGGAGTGTTGCTCAACTCGTCTCTACAGAATCCCCCACAGGCGCTCAAGAGTGTTAAGATTGAGTGCAATACATGTCCACAGAAGGTTTATCACCTTGGGAGAATGCATATCCTCATTGTCATGTTGAAAAAATGCCCAACAATGCAAGGAATGAGGAAAGGGTAACATCTTCTGTTTCAAGTTTGTGTATTAAATTACACAGTGGTGTGGGAATTCATGACTGCATTGATAAAGCACAACTCCCTCACACCTTAAGCACTCATACATCCCTATATAAGAGCTTTACTACCACTGAACTTTACTGTGGGAACCAGGCACTTCTCACTGTACTCCTCCTCTAGCAACACCATAACATTTTGGATGCTGTTAGATCCAAAATGATTGATTTGGTCTCATGAGACCAGAGTATTGATTCCCAGAATCTATATTTTGTAAATATGGGCTTTGGAAATGGCTAACTGACTTTATTGTGCTTTGGCTACAGTAGGTACTTCCAGTGAGAACAACAACCATGCATGTCATTTCTGCAGGCTGCATCTTACTCTGTGAGATAAACAGTCACTCTTTTCACAGCTTTGCTGGCTCTGAGACACTCGCTTGATATTTCTCCTGCTCTTTGTCTAGCAAAAAAATCCCTCATCACTAAATGAAAGCTTAAAATGAAGGCCTGATTATTTCAAGGGCCTTGTCTCAAGTCCATTGTTTTTAAATTTCTGTGTTACTTTTGCTACATTTTCACACTTAAAACAATGATTTGGTAATCCTCTTGTACCACTGTCCTCTTTTGTGCTAAGAAATAAGTCTCCTGACGATTCTCTCCGAAGTGCTTCCATTGTTGTCAGCATTAAGTCTGAGAATGATTCAGTGGGCTATATAACACTTTTAATTGTCAAGAAATTACTTCTCTTTAAATGTTTTGGTTCAACATACTTACCTGTTGATCAAACATTGTCTTAAACTTACACCAGAAAATTTTTATTTCGCTTTATTTAGTAACTTTTAGGAGGGTGTACTCATTTTTTGCTAAACAACATTTTATCACCTTGATAAGAAAATCTTATTTTCCTGAATAATTTTGACATGCTTCTTTGGTAATTGATTAAGCAGACTTGCTGGAACATTATATCTCTAAAGAACCCTAACATGTCTTCTAAGTAATTGAGTAATTGCTGACTTTCAGAAGTTTCAGAGGGGGTGTACTCATTTATGCTGTGCACTGTACATCCTACTTTTACTACTTTAACTACTACTTTTCATAACTGCTTAATGCCAAAAGTAACCTGATGTTAGGATATTAAACACTTCTTCTAATTTTTTTCTTATTTATGGTGAACAGAAAGACTCCCTTTCCAACTGGTGACTGTTTCTGACCGCCAAGTTCTTAGTATTTATGTGCAAGTTAGTAAACCCTACTGTTTGAAAAACAAATCAATGACACACACTGTCCTGACACCCACAGTTGGTTGGCGACTAAAACTGACATCCTTGCACTGGTGTGTTGAACACTTGGCAAACCTACAAGCCACTTCCAGTTAACTATGACTAATTATATACTGTCACGCCATAAACTGCAAAACATGCAGATGATATGGTCTCTCTTGGCACGCTGGCTAGTGGTCAATCCATTTGCGTAACAAATAAAAGCTAAACAAGAAAAGAAAATTGTTTAAAGTTTTCAGTGCTCCTCTCTTATTTGTTTTTTTCTCTTCCTCCTCCACTCTCATGCCACAAAACAGGTTGAACAGATTGTAGAATAAAAGCAGAGCAAACTAAACAGGAAAATGAGGTTGCGTAATGTATATATAAAGATTTACTTTTTTGTTTGTTTTTTTTTTTTTTTTAAATGTATTTAAAGGGGACCTATTATGCAAAATTCACTTTTACATGGTGTTTGAACATAAATGTGTGTCGGCAGTGTGTGTAAACAACCACCCTATTATGGTAAAAATCCACCCACTCCTCTTTTTTTAATCCCCATAAAATCATAATCAGTGTCTCAGAACAATCCATTTGCAGAGTTTAGCTTTTGTTATGTCACAAATGCTGACGGACTCTGCCCTAATAGCTTAGCTCCTCCCCTGAGTGAGCTGTACACAGTCCGCCATGTTTATCTCCTCGCCAGAGCAATTAACAGCAGCATTCAAGTAAGAAATGTATTCTTATTAAAGCTACTAAAGTTATTTAATCAAGAGCAGTGAATGATTTTATGTTTCTTTTGTTGTTTGATTCATATTAGCAGCATATACAGCAGTAGGTACTGTATATTACGCTGCTTTCATTTTTAATACACAGATCTAATATATACATGCAATTTCTTTCCCTGCTGTTTACGTTCACAGACATAACTAACTGTTTATGTGAACTTTGTGTGTATTTGACAGTTTAAGCGCAGTAAGACGAGAAAGAGAACTTAGTTTAATACTCAAGCGGTGTCTGACAGCCAGCTTTCTGTGCACGTTCTTCGGATGTGTGCGCTCAGAAAACCATATCTCAGAAGTTTATACTGATATGGCTTTAAAACGCATGCAGATAATAAACTTTCATGATGATGAAGAACTGCAATGTCATGTGAACGTGACCGCGATAGAGATGATGATCAAAACCAAACAGATGTTTTAGTTTTTGGCAGAGTATCTGAGGCACAAACTGTACAGGCTCCGCCCTCTTCTGGAAATCGGGGTGGGGAGCAGCAGCTCATTTGCATTTAAAGATACATGCACGAAAACAGCATGTTTTTCCTTCCACTCAAAAATGGGCATTTACAACATGGTATAATAAATGATCTGTGGGGTATTTTGAGCTGAAACTTCACAGACACATTCTGGGGACACCAGAGACTTATGTTACATCTTGTCAAAAGGGGCATAATAGAGGTCCCCTTTAACCATATTACTGCTTTGACCAGGCTACACTCAAGTACTCTATATTATTTGCCCTATTGCCCCCCAAAAACAAAAACATAATATCTTATATCATTTTACTAATCTGCATCCTGATTTAAGATTTTTAGATATTTGGGCTGGACACAGGACAGAAAAATACTACTGAAAACTTCTTGGATTAGGTGAGAAAATTCCATTAATTGTATATTTTAATGATGTTTATTCAGCTGACTTTTAAAAATGCAAGACATTTATTTAGATTAAGAGCTGCATTCATGAATGAATATGATTCATTTTACATCCAAAAGTGCTGACATATATGTTAAATTCATAATAAATAGTATAAATAAAATATATGAAGTTGGATTTTAATGTTATAGGGAGATTGCCTTTTCATGACATCATTTGAGAAACCTGAGGGCAACAAAGTGGGGATTTGCAGAGCAGCATTCCAAGACAGTCTGTATATTAGTGGTGGGGATTTTCTGCAAGTTGCATGGATGCACCAGTAGGTGGCACCAAGTGACTGTCTTATAGTCAGTTTAGTAAACGATCTGTCCAATAGCATATATTCTGCTTAGAATCGATCACCGATGATAATTACGGCGAGATGCATGCAGTTTAGAAATGCTGTTTGCCTTTGCTCAGGTATATCGCTGGACTACTAAAATGACAGTTGTCCGACTTGACAGATCCTTACTTTTTCACTCGTTTTACTGACTGCAGCCGCCTACTCTACATTCAAGGCGAGACGTTTGGCATCTCAAACGAGCCTATTGAATGAGTGAATCATTAATTCATTCACTTTAGCAATCCGTTCAATAACACTGATTCATTGAGGGAGGCCGCTGTGTTCTGTTGTGGCTTTGTTAGAACAATTTTCGTTGCCAGAGCAAAAAATAAACTGTATAAAAAAATATTGTATCTAATATGTAAGTTACCTACTATTAACATAATTACATTTGGAACAGAAACAGTATTTAATATGTGCAGATGTGATTTTCATTATGTCTCTTCTTTTCAGCTCTTCAGTGGTCCTCTGGCTGAGGAGCTTCAGTGTTCAGTATGTCTGGATGTGTTCACTGATCCAGTCAGCACTCCATGTGGACATAACTTCTGTAAGAGCTGCCTGAACCAGTGCTGGGACAACAAACAGGACTGCTACTGTCCAATCTGTAATGAAACATTCAGTAAAAGACCTGACCTCAACACAGCACTTAGACAGATTGTGCAACTTTTTCAGGAAAAGTTCAGTCTGAGTAAATCAGATGTTCTTTGTGACATCTGTGATGGAAGATGAAAGCTCTGAAGTCCTGTCTGGTGTCCCTTATGGACCAAAAATATATTTCCATATATTTATGATCAATATATTAACCTCACCCCGTTACCCAGACAAGGTTTAAACCTAGTCCCAGACTAAAATGCACGTTTGGGCAGTTTAATTGAAAGAAACGTAAAATATGTCAGTGCCTTTGTTTTGTCTCAAGATGCACACCAGTAATGTTTTTTTTCTAAAGCACATTTATAAAAGCTACTTAAATGTCCTAATTGAGGCTTAATCCTGGCTTAATCTAAGCCCTGTCTGTGAAACCAGGCCTAAATGGTTTAAATATACTGAAAAATATATAAAATAACATATTTTTAACATATTACAATATGCTGAATAATACATCACGAATTGTCGCTTTTCATATATTGAAAAATGTGACAATATTTGCACTGTAAAATGTAATTAGTTGAGTATACTTAGAAAACATGAGGGAAATGATTGCCTTAAATTTCTTAAGGATATTTTACTCAAAGTTGTAAGTTGCTAATACAAAGACACACAAAAGAGTGTTTGAACAATGATAGACTGTGCATTTATTTGTATTTATTAAACTGCAAAGACTTTACAAAGTAGTTAATAGACATCACTGCTATACAGTTACTGTCTTTTAAATAAAGCAACATGCAGCATATTATCAATGCTTCTTGGACTGAAGCACAAGCACAGGTAACCTCACAAAACTCAGACAACAAAAACAGAACATTAAACAGTAACAGATATCTCAAGATCTCAACAGAGGAGGGTTAAACAACAAAAACAGCATTACCAGCTTCATTTATTACAAACCAGTTTGACTTTATTTCTGTCAAGCAACTACAGAAGATCTTATTGAGAATGAACAGAGGTTTAGATGTTGATGATTTATTGTTTCGTTTCGCCATTATGGAGATCAGTGTTTGCTTTAGTTGGGCTTATGACTTTGTTTTTGTTGTTTTGGCTGCAGTAACTGTGTTTACAAGGCACCGTTGTTATGCCAAAAAAAAGGCCAAAAGAAATGCTGGGAATAATCTGTTGGGTGTGTGTTATTGATGATGACATAATCATCATTAAATGTCCCAGGCCACAGATCTCTTCCCATGGTTTATTGCTTATAAAAAGTCTGATCATTAAATGCATTTAAAATATTGTATTCTAAACACTATGATACTAACAAAAGAGTTGCAAAACATTAGTGTTTAGCTCTTCAGCGCTCCATTGAGAGATGTCAGTCTGATCTGCTGGAAATGATGCAGGAGAAACAGAGAGCAGCAGAGAAACAGGATGAAGAGCTCATTCAAGAGCTGCAGCAGGAAATCACTGAGCTCAAGATGAGAAACACTGAGCTGGATCATCTCTTACACACAGAGGATCACCTCCTACAGGTCAGTCTGCTCACATCACAGGACAACACTCACACTCGCCAATGCTGAGGGATTTGTCCTCTCTCCTGCTGCAGATTGAACCATTTCTGTGCAGCCCTCCACACCCCAGGAACTGGCCTTAAGATCAGTATGAACATTGATATGAGTGAGAGCTCTGACTCAGCTGCAAGACACTCCAGACGAGAAAATCAGTCAAACTGGTAAGTCACTATCAAATACAGTGCACAGATTTTGACAGTACACAGCAAAATCCCCAGTGTTAAATCAACACTGCTCAAGAGTACATATGGTCCCACTGTTAAAGTAACACTGATGCAGTGTTAAAGTTATTAAGTGATTAATGAAGTGATGATTGAGCATTAGTGATGAACACCTGCTGTTAACAAGCAGAATCACTGAAGAAAAGAGAAACAATAACTACTTCAGCCGCAGCCTTAGATGAAATCAACTGAAGATAAAAAACATTAAGGGGCTGTTTACATGACACCGTTTTCAAGTAAAAATGGAAAACTTTTTATGTGTTTTGGCTGTTCATTTACATGATAACTGTGTTTTGGGTGCCTGAAAACGCAAACTTTTGAAAACGGTCTCCGTGTAAACAACAAAAACACGAATTTGTGAAAATGATGACATCATGCACATGCGTATTACATGTTCAGTCTATAGTGTTTTATCACCATCTAATGGCCTGCCAGCAGAATACGTTTTTAGTCGTTTTCACGGATTCCTGTGAATGGAGATCGTTTTGACAATGGTGTCGTCTGTATGCGGAAAACTCAAAGGAAAAACTTCTCTGTTTTAAGCATATCGTTGTCGTGTAAATGTACCCTTAATCTCTCAGCAGAGGAGGATTAAACAACTCCACAAACAGCATTACCAGCTTCACTTATTACTAACCAGTTTGACTTTCTGTCATATGACAGAAGCTCTTATTGAGAGTTAACAGAGGTTTAGATGTTGATGAAACAATAATAGTTTCAATGCATATTGAACACTTTATTAAATATAAAGCACATAAAGATCTTTATATTGTGAAGATGTGATTCATATTCTCTGATTGCTTTCTCTCTATGGATGTGCCTCTGGATCCAGATACATCTAATCTATATCTCATCCTGTCTGATGATGGGAGGAAAAGCGAGACATGAAGACATTAAACAAAAGCTCCCAGATTACCCTGAGAGGTTTGATAATTGCATCTGTGTCTCTTTAGGGAGGTTTTATTTTGAGGTGCAGGTGATGGGAAAGACTAAATGGATTTAGGAGTGGCCAGAGAATCTGTTAATAGAAAGGGAAAGATCACAGTGACTGACATGGGAAAGACACAGAATGGATACTGGACTGTGGGTCTGTGGAATGGGAATGAATATTGGACCTGTGCCGCTCCATCTGTCCGCCTGTCTCTAAGAGAGAAACCGCAGAAGGTGGGGGTGTTTGTGGATTATGAGGAGGGTCTGGTCTCCTTCTGTGATGTGGAGTCCAGATCTCATATCTACTCGTTCACTGGTCAGTCTTTCACTGAGAAACTCTGAGTCGTAATGATAAAGGAAAAAATTCAGCCCCACTGATCATCTCACCTGCTAATTACAATAAATGATTTTAGACCCAAGATATGAAATGAAAATATAGCTTTTTTTTAAACTAAGAACCTAAAAATGGTAATTGTGCATGTTTTTACTGTTTTCCCTTATATTATTTTATGGTTCTCTGAAGCCATTTCACACTGATTCACACCGTGGCAATGTTAGCCCCTGCTGGTAGATCCTGTAATTAAAACAATTTGGGTTCTAAAATAGTAAAAAAAAAAAAAAAAAAATGGCCATTTGTTTTGAAATACATATATACTAGAAAATATTTCATTGTATTATATAATTTTTGTTTTTCAAATAAGCCATTATTGCAGTTGAAGTTATATTTTAGATGTTTAGTTTTGATGATATGAAATTCTGTCATATAGAGACTATGAATGAAATGTTTTATGAATGAAATAATTTATCCATACAACAAATTTTTCCATGATTTACAGGTAAACAAGAGTTCAGCTTCAGGACTGATATATGTGTGTCTTAACACTTTTTGAAAATCATACAGAAAAGAATAAAACATGAAGTAAATGCTTTGTGCTAAATAAATGTATATAGTATGTGTTTAACATTTTTAATGAATCTCAAAATTTAACAGACTAGCTGTAGTTTTACACTTAACCAGCCTTTCTATGTTAAGCTTCGACTTTTATCCTAAAACCATTTATCATATTGTAGGCAGTTCTGCAATATCTTGAACACTCTGTATAGGCTATAATGTGAGCACTTCACTGCTACATTTTCTTTTGTTCTCAATACAGTATCTAAGTGCAGGTTAAGAGTACCATCTGCTTGAGTCATCTCAGCCTTCGTCACTGTGTCCTCTCTCTTCTGCCTATTGACAAACAGAGATGTGGCTGTCCTGCCCCAGGGTCCTGTCCAAACACACACACACACACACACACACACACACACACACCATAAAGCAAAATATCCTCTGACAGGAGAGGAAGGCTCTGTCTCTGTGGGCAACACAGAAGGTCCAGCCATGCTGACACTGAGTGAGAGAGACAGACAAATCTCTAACAGACTGTTCCTGACAGAAGAATTACTGTTATACAGCTGCGTTATGCGTTATGCGTGTGTGTGTGTACACACTGGAGTTGACCAATGTGCTGTACATGCAAAAAAAAAAAAAACACTAATAAAATCAACATACACTCCTAAATATAAAACTTCCAAAAGGGTTTTTCTTCTCAGCAATGCTATAGAAGATAGAAGAACCATTTTTGGTTCCCTAAAGGATCACCTATCAGTGAACAGTTCTTAAAAGAACTAGTAAAACTTTACTTAAAGTCCCCCTGTGGTGAAAATCAAGTTTTTAATGTTGTTTATATGTCTATCTGGTGTTTTTAACATGCTTTAAGACAAACCATGTGCAAATTCATAAGTCAACACCATTGCAGAGTATTTTATCTTTAAAATTGCAGTGATAAAGACAGTTTCAAAAACGCGGTTTGAAATCGCTGGTGTTTCTGACATCACAAACTACCTTGTAACCAATCACGTCAACGTGCCGGCGGGCTTCAGCATATCATTAATTATGACCGATCTGAAGCAGGGGAGTCTCAAGATAAGTTTATCCCAATATATTTTTCTGTTGATATGAAAAATCGATAGATTTAGCATTATAGCGGGTGTATGATGTATATTACAATGTTATGATGAACTATATGCCTTTCTCCACCGACGTTCTGAGTTGTTCAAAGCGTTTCTAAGGGTACTGATTGTTAGAAGGCAGCTGTCTGACTCGTGAACGGGAACATGGTTTGTGTAACATTAGCAACACATTATTATCTGTTTGATAACATAGTCAAGCAAAAGGCTAATCATATTAATCACCGTTATATGTCCGACGTTGTAAAGAGCGATACCATTGTGCAGAGTTTACCTCAGTAAGTTCACCGAGTGGATCTCTGAGCTGGTGTGAGTGAGTGGAGGCGGGGCTAATTTGCATATTCATAGATCCGCATATACTAAACAAGGCAAGGGTGTAGAGTTACATTCAAGCTATTTTAAGGCATGAAGAAATTTTTTTCACAGGAAAAAACATTTAAATATGTAATTTTGGTGATCAAAGAAAATTTTAAATGACAAACAACCAATTTCAGATGTAACAAGGAATCTGCAAACATTATAATGCATTTTTGCTTTGGTTACAGTTATTTATGAAAAGATATACAGTACTGGTCAAAAGTTTGGGTCATACCGGTCATTAAGGTTTTGGAAAGTAGTCACTTAATCTCACTAAGGCTGCATTTATGCACAAAAATACAGTAGAAACAGTAATATTGTTAATTATTATAGCAATTTAAATTTAAAATGGTATATATTATGTTGAAATATGTTAATATTAATGCTATTTAAGTTTTTTAAAGTTTCACAATTAATATATTGCTACATTATAATTCTCATCACTCAGATAATAATCATCTGATAATGTGCCTTCAAAATGACCCAGAGACAGATGTGATGAAGACAGATTAGATGGTTGATTGAACATAAATAAGGCAGCCAAGCTGGTCTTGTCTTAATTGATGTACATGAATGGCGTCCAGGTGGACATCCCGAGAAGCTCTGACTTGAGAAAATGCCACTGAGCATGTGACATGTGCTTCATTGGTCTTTGCTGCATTTCATGGCAACACACTGTTGGGTGGATTGGGAAGAGCTTTGTGTGTTTTTGCACTTTTGTCTTTGTTCATCATCACTGTAAAACTCTTTATAAGCACATGGAAACACTGACAGTGTGACAGTGGCACCTCCACCCACCCATCACCATTGATTTGGGCCTCTTGCAGCCACATAAAACCCACACAATAATGAGCTGCACGACCAGGGAAAGAGAGCTGATGAATTTATGGTGTCCACCTGAAGATGAAGATGTGCTTCATCACATATAGTATTGTGATTTCTATAGCTCTGTACAACATTAGCAACACCAAGGTCACATTTTTTGATTCCTAAGAAATGCATGAACTGATAAGATGTATAAATTGAGTGCAATGTTGGATAAAAGTATGTGAATGAATAAATGTAAATTCAGCCAAAATCTGGGGGGGATGTTTGTTTTTTAATGACTCTAAAAGCTCGACTAAACCATATAATATGAGTAATATATTTCAGGTTCTGAGGGAAGAACAATACACAAAACTTGATTAAGGTATTTATCTGACAAAATTATTTGGCAAAAAAAATCAAACTACAGCTACATGTTTTATTTTACTATGCAAAACAAAAATGCATAGAAAAACTAAAAGTTTAAAGAAAAAAGCATACACTGACTACAACATAATCAGTTATTAATATTTCTCTTGTTTTTGCATGTGTTCATAATTTCTTTGTATGACAGTCTGGCCAAAAATTATGTTTGCACAATTTGGCATGTTTCATTGCGTTCTCACAAATAAAACAATTGACTCAAAGCACAACTACAGAATATGCTTACAAAATCTTTATTATTAAAAAATTGTTAAAGGTTGATTTTCTTTTGATTTAGATGTCAATTTTCCTAGGCCGGACATCACTTTTGGCCATGACTGTACACCTACTTTTCCTTCCTGTGTACAATCTGTATCTTATTTCCCAAATGACCATGGACTTTTTAGTGGAATCACATTCCTAAACAATCATACTCCAAACCATAATCATAACCCATAAAATTTCAACAAAAGTTTGGTTTAAGCCCCTAACCTAACTCTTAAAGGGATAGTTCACCCAAAAATGGAAATTATCCTATGATTTACTCACCCTCAATCCATCCTTCCAAAAAAAATGCATCCATCCATAATAAAAGTAATTCATACGTCTCCAGGGGGTTAATAAAGGCCTTCTGAAGCAAAGCGATGCGTTTTTGTAAGAAAAATATCCATATTTAAAACTTTAAAATTCGAATAACTAGTTTCTGGCAGACAACTGTTTCTGGCAAGTCGACATGCACCAAATGAGTAACCTCTCACCCGATGTATGACGGAGGATGTAGGAGTATCGTAAGCTTAGACGCCTCTTGCGGTTCAAACAAATAGGGCTGAGCAACAAACTCGAGCTCCTCTTCTCTTATATCGAAATCCTCCAACAGTTCTCTTTAAAAATGATCATTTTAGACTTCTAATTCATGACTGGTGTTTTGTTTTGCTCCATCCTCATTCATCGTCATTACGTCGTGCGTCGGGTCAAAGGATACTCTTCTGCCGCAAATCGATGCATACAGCCGTCTGCCGAAAGCTAGTTATTATAGTTAATAAAGTTTTAAATATGGATATTTTTCTTACAAAAACCCATCGCTTTGCTTCAAAAGGCCTTTATTAACCCCCTGGAGCTGTATGGATTACTTTTATTATCGATGGATGCACCTTTTTTGTTTTTGTTTTTTTGGCTTCAAAATGTGGCCCCCCATTCACAACTATTATAAAGCTTGGAGAAGCAAGAATATTTTTAAACATATCTCCGATTGTGTATAGTCATATACACCTAGGATGGCTTGAGTGTGAATAAATCATGGGATAATATTCATTTTTGGGTGAACTAAACCTTTAAATCTGATTGGCTGATAACAAGGACGTTCATCCATGAAAATGTCTTTCTTGAATGGATTACGATGGAGATGCGAATTATGTTCAGACCTTTCACACATTTTTTACATTGATTTATGGAGCACAATTCTGTGGAATGGATTTGAACATGATAAAATGCATCAAATGCAGCCGAAATATTTATTAAATGAACATGAATGAAATAAATGAAAAGAGAATTTTCTGTAATCATCCTTTCCAGTTCAATATTGTGTTTCTCATCTGAAAGGTTTTTTCTTTTTGAAAAATTCCCAGATCTACTGGTGGGTATACATGCTACACCAGATCGCCAACTACAGCACAGTAATGTCATGGGTTCATAATCACTGATGTGTCAATGCGTGTGTTACAACTGACATATTGCAGACACCCTTCATACCCAGAAGATCACTGTGCACCAGTATATTTGGCACAACTATGCCAACCCATGCCAGCTGGGAGGAGTCAGGGGAACTTGGGGGAAAAAATCAGGTTGAATTTAATACATAGGATTAGTTAATCCTGATCTTATTGGTATTCACAGCTATTTGTACATCCAAAGTTGCTTGTATATAAAATACTAACATTTTAGATGCTGTCAACTAATTAATGAATGTTTCAGTATCTAAGCAAACAAAATATATGTGCATGAATACCTATTATTACTGCATTCCTACAGCTAAAACAGAAGCAATGCCAAGGTCATGGATTCTCATAAAATGCGTACTTTGATTGCAATGTAAGTTTCTTTGGATAAAAGGGTCTGCCAAATGCATAAAGGTAATGAGATCATGATAAAACAAAAGCATATTATTTTTAAATTTACATTATGCATTTGGCAGATACTTTTATCCAAAGTGTATACATTTTATCACCTCATGCATTACAGTGTACATTAATCCAAGGACAGCCAAAACTAAGATTTATAAAGCACACATGTTCTTTTTTAAACAATCTTTTAATATGGCAGTTGCTTTTATACAAAGTGACTTACAAATGGGAAAAATCTCTGGCGCTGGTGTGTGACAGCTGGTCTTTGGCTGTGCTCTGCCTCCTTCTTCCCCGTGACCCCGCTGGATAACAGGGCCATATTGCACCAGTGGGGTGCCGGGGCCATCCCAGGAGCGCAGTGCGGACGGATGCGGAGTCGCCAGTGAGAACCCACATCAGGCTCGGGCTCTGATGGCGGAGCTGCCTGACACAGATGTGCTCCGGGCTGGGACGGCTTGTCACAGACGGTTAAGGTGACGGCCACTCACACTTCATTATGTCCGTCTCACAGGTCAGTGAGCGACAAGCCAGGTCACTGCGCACCGCTGGGCCGACCCACCCCAGGGCATCGCCCCGCATACATACACCCCACCTAACTGTAAGACTGTCACCCCCGCCTGTATTAAAACAACATATTGTTACGCTTCTCCTAATATCATTGTCACAAACTGTCTCCAGTCATAAAGGCCAAAAGACATCTTAAACACAGTGACACACACAAGTGCACTCAAGACAGATGTAACCTTTTTCAATCTCGTTCTCATTAGTGATCTAGAAACCAAACTGGTTTTCATCGCCTATAGCAAACACCACTAAATGGGCTACTAAATTTACCTGCATGCAAAATGTTTAATATGGTTGTGTCATCAATATTATTAAGTTCTGTGTTTCAGGGATTTTATTTATTTATTTATTTTATGAAGGTCACATGAATTCTTAGTGTTTTTTTTTTTTTACTTTTCAAATGGTCTTATATATATATACACACATACACATATAGGGTACAATGCAATGCAGCTAAAGGCGCACCAGGGTAAAAGGCGCATTTGATGTTTTTCCCTCTAAACCACTAGATGGCACAAATGTGATGCCGCAGCACTTTCCATAACATCCGCTTTTCAAGATGCAAGTGGAAATTTGTCTGATCCTTGACACGATCACAGGCAGCAGTGCAAAGTCGATTCTGTGCTAATTAAATCTAATATTTAATGTTTTTTAAAATGTTGTAGATTTATATAGCAAATGAGAATCGCTAAAATTATTGAATATATTTTGAGACAAAGGTCTTGTTAATCATTTTCAGTTATGTTCAAGGTAATTAAAGCAACAGTATTTTAATAACGGAAGAATATGTAAAAGTATGATATTTGGGGTAAAAAGCGCCGCTGCTGTTGGGGTGAAAGGCACAATAATTAATATGATGATAAACAGCTGGCTGACTTTTCCATTTGTTGACATGCCATGATTGCCTAAGACAAATTTCTCATAAGGGAGATAATAAAAGAAAATAAATTAATAAATGGTTAGATTCAGATGGTAAATATCATATATTAAATTGGGTGTCCAAAATATATTTTATTGTTACTACTGTAAAGCTATATTAAATTATTATGGGATCTCATTCAATGCTTTCAAAATCTTTACTTTTTAATTATTATTATTATTTTTATTTTATTTTTTTTGGTGTTTTTAAAATAGATATTTTATATTAACATATTTTAATAACAGTATATTTAATGAACAAAATTGAATTATTTTATTTAACAAAATAAATAGAAAATAATACAAACTTTGCTAAAGTGATTGTTTTGAACAAGTATTAATAGTCAAGTCATCTTCATTTATATAGAGCTTTTTACAATACAGATTGTTTCAAAGCAGCTTCACAGTGATAATAGGAAAATTAATTGACAGATTGTTTTGGCTTTACAGCAGCTCTAGGAATAAGTTATTATCGAGCTAAAATAGGTTTTTGATTGAATCACTTCCGTTGTAAAAACTGTTAATTATTAACTTAGGAGCCGCTTAAATGACACCTTTTTAACTGAAAACAGAAGACTTTTAATGCGTTCTTGCTGTTCATTTACGCGTTTAGTCTACAGGTTTGTGCATTTGAATGTGTATGTGCGCAGACGCTTAGTCTTTTTTACAAAGTGACTGCCAAATTACTTGTGTGGCCCGCATAATACAGAAAAATTAGTCGTTTCCGCAGATCTATACTTACTGGAATCATTTTAACAACGTTTTATCTATACATAGGGAAAGGAAAGGGAAGGAGGCCTTTGCAGGGGATAAGACATATGAAATCAATGAAATCATATTATTTTTTGTATCAATACTGTGTGCCTTTTGCCCCATGCTGTTTTTTTTTTTCTTGTCTTTATAAGACTTTAAACAAAACAAACCACTTTTATGATTTATTTTCACACAAAATCTGTTGCTCCATCAATGTTCAATACAAACATGTACAGTATATATTTTTTCAGCAATCATACACTATGGGAATATAATGAAAAGCACATTTTTCTTAAGGTGTGCCTTTAGCCTCGATGTACCTCATTATTAATTATATTATTTAAATATTACATTTGTATTTGCAATACATATAGCTATGAAAATAGACAATGAGTAAATATTTAAGGCAGAATATTGAATAAATGATTTTAAACAACTGTGGTGGAACTGTTTTTGATAAAACATCCTGTAGTGCGTGTAAGTAAACTGTTGGACACTGTCAGTACACAAATTAAATAAACTACAGAGAGTGTGAAAAGTGTGTTGTAGGAGAGTCCACAAGGCCAAAAGTGCTCATAGCTGAAGAAACTCCCATGCAACAGTACTAAAACAATGCCATTTGAATTTGTCTTATTGGAATTATTCATTACTGGGCAAAATAACAATGCACTTATCTTTGACATCAATAGCCAAAACAACACCAAGTTAAGAGCTTTAATTCGTTTCTGCATTAAACTGGCCTGATAACAATTGCTGAATTCAGAACTGCATACTACTCTTACTATCCCTGCCATTGAAATATATGGTATGTGGTTCCAGATGTCTACTTTACTTGTCATGTCTTCAGTACCACCTCCTGATATCTTAATCAATGTCAGGCCATGGTGAGGCTCATTAGAGGATTGTCGTTAATGTTATTGTTTTCCAAATTAACTCCATCCTTTGTCTTAGAGCTCACATATTGTTTCCTCTTATGTAAATGAATTGCTTTCTCACTTTCACGCCACGACACATCTCAAGCAGAGCATGTAAATCAGGGCGAGATCCTCTGATTAAACTCAACGTAATTTGTTTCAGCTGTGCAGAATTCATTTCTGATCCGAGAACAGGGTGTGTTAGTCAAGGTGTGCATTCACACAATGCACATTGTTAAGCGATTATTCTGGCTCGTAGTACCACATCTGGAGTAAGAGGTAGGAATCTGGGACTTTGTGTCACATTGCAACTTGAACTTTGTGATTTAACACGAGCTGCTAATGAGTCGTAGAGTGAGTGTTATTGTGAAATTGCATTAAATGCCAGGACATGCAAAAGGGTAATTGAGTAATACAGCGGCAAACAGCGGTTGTGCTCAGTTTTTTTTTTTTTTTTTTTTTCTTTAAATAAACAAGGATTGGAGCACAATATTTTAAAGCACTAAAGTAAACTATGAACTAGATTTTTACATTTTCTGATGAAAATGTGAGTGCAAAACTCTCAGCTATGATGCCAGGGCATTGCTAAAAGTGCTAAAGTGTTTTGTGTAAAGTCCACAAAACGTCCATTCACGTTTCCATTGAAAGTTGTGAATTTAAATTATGTGCTAAATTGGAATAAAGCATAAAACATTTGTGAATAAAGCACAGTTTTCATCCCATTTGTTCAAGAGAACAAAAGATGTCATAAACGTAAATATAAACGTAATAAACACTGTCATGTTATCTTGCGTTAGGATCATAGACTGTGGTTAGGAGGATGCCTGGTATTTGGGCATGCATTAATGTCTGACAATTCTGAAAGGGAATTAAACCAAATCATTTGGTTTAATGACAGACATTGGCTCAGGCATTTCAGAATTATCAAACCAACATTTGAGATGCTGTGCAATGAAAGTGGCCCACTGGTTAGTCCAGTTATCCAATCAAATCCACTGTTGAGGCAAAGTTACGTGAGGTTTTTTTTGTTGTGCATTTATGAGGGATTTATGTTGCATTCATGCCATGTGTTTACCGTCATTTCAAGGTGACAACACATGACATTCTGCTTGGAGCTGTTCACATCCTCAGACTGGAAATTATGCATTCCTATGGCAACATTATCAACGACTAAATGAATCTGCAGAGGTCAGGTGGTACTGCAGTCATGTGATACAAGTAGGAGCTCTTAGAAAATTCCTAACTTACAAGTTGTAATTACGAGCTCTACAAGGACGTGAACGCTTTTTACAAGTTGAAATCTCGTAATTACGACATGGCGTGAACGCACCTTTATTCTGTAAACATGCACAAGAACAATTTTTAGTATATCAAGTACAAAATTAGTGCGTGAAAATCGAGCACTTTAAGTACATTATAGAAGTGTACTTTTTTTTCACCTGGGCATGCCACCTTACCGGATTAAAAATGTATCCACTTGGATTGAGCGCGTTACATTTTTTTATGTGCATTTTTAGAATTCATCTTGGTGTTTCCATTAAGCGTTTTTTATGCTATATTGCAAAATGTGCATAAAAATAGGTGGATGTAAACATAGCTTATGATATTCTGACCCCTAGATATGGTTTGGTTTCAGTTATGCCTTTTTTGCACTCTTAGAAAAAAAGGTTCAATGGAGTTCAATATAGAACCCTAAGTTTCTTGACTCAATTTTTTGACAAAAAAGCTCTACATAAGGAGAAATTCTTAAATGATTGCATAATACTTGTCATATTTAATTAAATTTCTTTTTTTTTCTATTGATTAACCATGTTTACAAACTGTTTATTTCATAAAATGTAATCAAAATTCATTAAAACTAAATCCATGAAGCTCTTAACAGAACCCTTTAAGGTTCTATATAGAACCCTTTCTTCTAAAAGTGTGTCTAGACTGGTTACTTAGAAAAGAAATGACATACAGTACCTAATTTGAGGAATCATTCTTGTACGAAGGGCTTGACATTAACTTTTTTGCTCACCAGCCACTGTGGTTAGTGTTTTTCCAAAGTTATTAGCCACTCTGCATTTTCACTGGCCACAATTTTGACATTGATACCATGCGGAAAAACTGCCATATAGATATTTTTAATATTATCTCATAATTTGGCTGCAGGTATATTAGGCTGTTGTCACTTTAAGACCTGACGCACAGATCCATTATACTGTTACACATGCGTTTTCTTTCTCAACTGTTTACGTTCACTTAATACATAACTCACTGTGTTTATGTGAATACTCGCCAAGACCGGCATTTTGACATTATTTTATGTGTATTTGACTGTTTACGCGAAATAAGCAGCAAAAAAAACCTCAAGGCGGCTTTATGTGGCGCACTTTGGGTGTGAGCACAATTATGCGCAATACGTGCAATCCCATGCCGAATTTCAAGCCCTGTAACACCAACAATATTCATCCGGAGCAAATGAAACGAGTGAGGGGAGGAGGGTTTTTGCGTCAACTCGCTGTCTGAGAGATGAGAGAGCAAGAAAGACTACAATTGCAAAAAATTCAACCTGCCAAAGTTGCTAGTAAGAGTGACTGCGTTACACGGCACTGCTGAAATCCACCCGCATTTGGCGGGTGTTAATGTCAAGCCCTGCTTGCTTATGTAGAACAAACGGCGCAAGACAAATTACACACAGAAGTTCAATACTTAGCTCTTCACTAAATTAATTCTTATATATCTCTGTTACCTTATCTTCCCCTCCATTCTGGCATCTTCATCCCCCATTTCTGTCCTTGTCACTGTTTTGTTTCAGTAATGGCAGTCACAGTGCTCAAGGGCTCTGGAGGTATTTCAGAAAAATCAGAGAAATCAATCCAACATGAAACTGAAGGAAAACGTCTAATGTCATTGAGCAATAACTCTCTCCTGTCAACGACTAACCTCAGAGCGAGAGCCTAGGGTGTGTTTGGCCTCTCGTCTTATCATGAGACATGCATACACATGCACAGCTGCACTTTTCTTCAGCATTTCCAGGACAACGCGATGTGTGAAGGGGAGAGAGTCTTATTTGGTGGATTTTCCATTTGGCATTTAAATTACTTTACAAAAGTGTTTAATTTTGTCACATTTTAGATACACAAAAACATTAATTTTTAAATACTTTTGATTGGGAGAAAGTTCAACGTGCACTATGTCAGAATAAGTCCCGCCTTCTAAATAAAAAGACCCAATCGTTGGTTGATAAAGCCATCGTGTCACTGCAGCTGCCGTTAGAAATTCCGGATTTTGAAAATCTTTAAGCTTGTTCGAGATGTCTCGGAGCTGCGCAGACCGATCGGCGTATGATATCAAAGTACCGCGAGAGCGTTTGGAGAGCATACGATTCCTTATGCTTTTGAATCGCTCTCGCGTTACTTTGATGTCATACGCCGATCGGTCTGCACAGCGCCGAGACATCTCGAACAAGCTTTTGCGCATGAAAAAATACTATCCACCTTATTCCTGACTAGCCTACTGCGTTTCGAATTATGGGTTGCACTTCCGGTTTGGGGAACTTCCATTTAAAAAGACTGAAAAGAATCCTTTCAAATCATAAGGTTGCCCTACATATAAAGCTTATCCGTCAGTTTGACTGAATGAGCTGTCAATTTTTCTTCCATGTTTTATTTTCAGACATCATGAGAATAACGTAACGCTTGGTATTTTACCGTAACATGTTATAACAAGAATATCTATGGCAAGAGCTCTTTTCAGTCGCTGCTTTCTATCCTCGTGATTATTTTCTTTTGTCCATTTGCATACCGCTGTAATAGTATGAAAAAGGACAACATATACTGCACATTTGTGGTCTGTTCTCCCGATATAATTTACGATATATCCCATTAATAATTCACTGGAATGCACGAAGAATCTCTCGTTTTTCTCCTCAAAGCCTCACGTCTCTTTGCAGGTTTGTTTTCACAGGTAAATACAATTTATTATCTGTAAAAATGATGGAAATCACTTTGAAATAGTATCACGCAATGCTGAAGTTCATGAACATTTTTTATTAAGGCAACGTATATTACATAATACAGATATATATCACTATAGTTATATTTAACCCGTCCGTTATTGCTGTGGAAAGAATCGCGCTTTTTCATGGCCTGTTGAAAGTACCTTGTTGATGCTTTTACACTTTTAAATGTCCTTTTAATGTTCGTTGGTTGAAGGGTGAGTAGAATAATGTCATCTCATTGTACCCAGTTTTTAAAAAAAAAAAAAAAACGTATTATTGCGTTCATAGAGCGAGCCTTTCATTGACTGTTTACAGCTTAATAGAAGTTAAACCAAAGACTATAGAATAACACAAGACACGTCACTCGTATTGTTTTGAATGGGAGAAAGTGCAACGCGCAATATGGCGGAATAAGTCCCATCTTCTAAATAAGAGCCAATCGCCGATTGGTAAAGTCATCGCGTCACCTCAGCTGCCGTTAGAAGCTCCGGTTCCTATAGAAACAGTCAGACGCGCGCCTCCGAAGTGAGACACAAGAGACGCACTTAGGACTGCGCATGCGCATTAACTTGATCCAGCCTGAAAAATAAAATTTTTTGTCATGATTCGAGCATTTAGAAACAAAATTTATGAGACAGTTGATGTCAGATTTCATTGGTGATTTCAAATATGAAATTTAATCGAAAGCTTGGCAAACAGCTTTGGAGAATTTGATGTTTCCCCATTCAAAGAGATGGGAGCTGCACTTGGATGCCTGAGAGGCGTTTCAAAGATGGCCGCCGAGTGAAATGACTTGTCTTAAAGGGACTTTGGTTACACCCATAATTCGCGCAAAGCATCATGGGGCTTAAGAATAAGGTGGATAGTAATTTATAGTAAATACTAGTGTTTTTGAACCATCCTATGGTAAATTGTCATATACTGTATATATTATAGTATTTACAACACTTTGTTAATGAATGCTACAGCATACTGTAGTATTAACTACAGTGAACTGATAAAATTTAATAAATACTGTAGTATACTTTAGTTTTTACTACAGTAAACTGTAGTGTATTGTAGTATAATATACCCTACAGTTGTAGAAAACTTAGTACAGTATTGGGTAATTTGTTTATATTACTATAGGCCTAGGTGTTATATTACCACAGCAACTATAGAATTACCACAACAAATTAATTCAAGTACTTTACTATAGTATGGTTCAAAAACACTATAGTATTTACTATAAATTACTATAATATTTTTTCATGTGGACTGCATATGCACATTGGTGGATCCAGCCTAAAAACTATTTGAGCATAAAAAACAACATTTATGAGACTGTTGTTGTCACATTTCATTGGTGATTTCAAATATGAAATTTAATCGTAAGCTTGGCGAGAAGAATTTGATGTTTTCCCATTTAAAGAGATAGGAGCTGTACTTGGATGACTGAAATAGCTGCCCGAGAGGCGTTTCAATGATGGCCACTGAGTGAAATGCCTTGTCTTAAAGGGACTTTGATAATACGAAGTTCATAATGCATAAAGTCACCAAACCATCAAATGAATCAAATCCTGTCAAAGGGACTTTGATAATGCAAAGTTCATAATGGATAAAGTCACCAAACAAATTAATCAAATCCTGTTCGGAAAGTAAGATGTCACACTTTCATTACATTGTGTTTCAGAGGGTAGAATCAGCTGTGGCTTCCTATGACATCTTAATATATTCGCAAACATTACGCTTGAACACTAACAGACAGAATGTTGAATACAAAACCCTTTTGACATCCTGTTTTTCTTCTTGCCCCATGCACACATATCTCATTATATTCTTTAACTCCTGACAAATATAAAGCCTTGGATTAAGTAATGCTCGAATCCATAATGCACAACCATAAACAAACACACATTCAGTCCCCCAAAACCAATGAGCACATCGGTGGTGGATCATATTATGCAAATTTACTCAGCAATATCACTCGACACAAACAAGACGGATAATCCACCGCTGGGTTACAGTCTCAGATTTGATTACTGGACCCTTAGGCCGTGCACTGGCCAGGAAGAACATTTAACACACTCGAGAAGACTGAACACAAGCACGGCTCATATCGCACCCAGTGTGTGTGTTATATAGTCTCCAAGGCGGAGTGTTTATGGATTTCACACTTGGCTTGTGCGAATGCTCCACAAACTGTAAGCAACTCAATTTGAAGATCTCCTTCTGCACCGGGGCCTTGGCAGAACTAACTGCCAATTATATCTCCTGCAATATAATTTGTGTCACATTAGGAAAATCACATGGCAAAGTGATTTGATAATAACTTAACATAAATGAACGAGCCGGGGTTCGAATTATTTCCTGTCATGGATGCTGAAAGCTAAATCCAGTGGGTGGAAATGAAAGTCAACCAAAGTGTGAACATTTCCCCAGTATGGCACAACTCTCCGGTGTTGCAGGCAGTAATGAGGACACAGTTGTTATGTGCAAATGATGAACACGTCGCTGGAATGGCCACCGATATGAGTTCAACCTGATTTTCATGCGAGAAGTGAAGGTGCAGCCATTACGTGTCCAAATTACTGTGAAAATCAGATAGAGGAGCATGAGAATTTATCCGGCATGAATATAGCAGTGTGTGGTTTTGTGAAATCTGTAATCCAAACCCTGTGGTATATGGAATTTGTCCACTAAGGGCGATCAGATGTGTCCAGTGGGCCACTGTGTGCAGATGGAAAGCATTGCATGCACTTGAATTCATCAGATCCTGTGAAAAAAAAAAAAAAAATGTTTAAGGATGAAAAAGTTTAAGACCGTTTAAAAGTTGACAGAAAATAAGTCTTAAAGGGATAGTTCACCTAAAAATGAAAATTCTGTCATCATTTATTCACCTTCATGTTGTTCCAAAACTTCTTTCTTCTGAGGAACACAAAAGAAGATATTTTGAAGAATGTTGACAACCAGTTTTCATAATTGACTTCCATTGTAAAAAAAAAATACAATCCATTTAATATTTAATTATTACCTTGCCATAAACCTATCTGAAATAGACAAGATCTCAGATTGCTTTAAAGAAATATTTTTGCATTGGTGCATGTGTCTATAAATACCAACTTATTAAAAAAAAAAAAAAAAAGCTTAGAGAACAACAGTACTGAAGTCAAAGTTGTTGCAGATTTATTTTAAGTCATTTAAATTAAAAAAAGGATTGGCTAAAGTGCAATTTACATCTTTATTGAATTTTTAATCTCTCTTTTCTTGCATATGACACAAGGCTCAAAGGTTATGAACTCGACACTAAACATTGCACTTCAACATTTAAAATATTTACATTTTACAGTATCAACTTACAGTTTATACAGATGTATTATGCTTTCATTTTGTATTATGCTTCCCAGCATATACTAGATTTAAAGGGATAGTTTACTCAAAAAATGAAAATTCTGTCATCATTTACTCAACCTCAGGTTGCGCCAAACCAATGACTTTCTTCAATGGAACAGCAAAGAAGATATTTTTATTTTTAATTTATTTATTTAATTTTTTGTCCTTGAAATAAAACTCACTGGGGTCCATGTTGTTTGGACCCCATTTATTTTTGGAATATCTTCTTTTATGTTCCACAGAAGAAAGAAACTCAGATTTGGAAGGACATGAGGGCGAGTAACTGATGACAGTTTTCATTTTTCTGTGAACTATCCCTTTAAACTCAAACAGGTGTCATGGCATGCATCCACATTTGCATATATGCAATAACATATTTTAATTTTAACATTTATATATCATTAAAAAAAAACTAAAGTTTTTACCTGATGGCTGGTGTTTCAAGATACTTCATGAGGACCATTGTTGCACGTTTTGAATCACAGTTTCCCCAAACATCAGCAAATACATCCACAGAACCAGTCTGTTATACATCGCTACAATATATCAAGCCTGTATTCCACACATCAGGCATAGTTATACCCCGACCGTTTGCACTACACTGATTACTGATATTAACCCCCAATGCACAATCATCAAACACACACATCCAATACCACATAGACACCTATCACTGCAGGGAACATGTAAACTCACCATGTGGAAGCAGGTTGGAGCGTAAAACGCAGGCATATGCACCAGTGAGGAGTCTTGCCCTGATCTCACACAGTCGACTACACTAGAGTAGGCCACTCAATGGGCTGAGAGAACTCCCGTAATCACGGTTCACACCCGGCCTGCTAATGCTAATGACTGATCTTTCATTCACGCTGACTGTTGATTGCACAGGGACAGTTTGAGTTAGCGCGGCTAATGCCTGCGCAGTTCATGTAGAGGGTAATCAGTCAAAGATATTAACGTTAATCGCATTTGCCATGCTAACCTGCCAAGACGCCAGAGTGTTTCCCAGAGGTCCTCTGCTACAGTACCGATTCTAATCTGGTATTAAACAAGTGCAGGAAAAAGTAACCATAATTTCTACCAAAATACATCTGTAAATCCATAATAAAACAGCATTTATTCATGTTTATGTTGCTCCAAACCTGTTTTGACTGTTGAGAACAAAGGGAAAAAATGTAAATAAATGTACTAGTAGCATTTTTTTTTCAATTACAAAAATGGAGGACCAAAGAAAAAGTTCAAAAAGCATCATAAAAACTGTAATACACGTAGTCCTTATGATTCATGCACCATATTTCAAGTCTTCTGAAGCCATAAGATTGAGTAATCGTATCTTGTATTTGTGACTGAATCAGTCTGAATCATAAACCAATAATATATTCCATTTTTGTGAATTGAATAAACTGATTCACAAAAAGATCTGAATCAACTAATCGAGTACTCAAGTAGATTTAGTTGTAAAGGGTTAGTTCACCCAAAAGTGAAAATTCTGTCATTAATTACTCACCCTCATGTCGTCCCACAACCATAAGACCTTCGTTCATCTTCAGAACACAAATTAAGATATTTTTTGATAAAATCTGATGGCTCAGTGAGGCCTTGACAGCAAGATAAATAACACTTTCAAATGCCCAGAAAGCTTTACGAATCGTTTGTTTCGAATCAGTTGTTCGGAGCATGTATCAAACTGCCAAAGTCACGCCCCCCAGAGGTGAACCATTGAAATTTCGAAACACTTATGACGTAACGAAGCCTCGTTTACTGAAATCACGTGACTTTGGCAGCTTGATACACGCTCCGAACAACTGATTCGAAACAAACGATTCGTAAAGCTTCATGAAGCAGTGTTTTGAAATCGTCCATCACTAGATATTGTTGAATTATTTTGTTTTTTTGACGCACAAAAAGTATTCTCGTCGCTTCATGACATTAAGGTTGAACCACTGTAGTCACATGGACTGTTTTAAATACGTCTTTAGTAGCTGTCTGGGCATTGAAAGTGTTAATTATCTTGCTGGCAATGGAGGCCTCACTGAGCCATCGGATTTAATGAAAAATATCTTAATTTGTGTTCTGAAGATGAACGAAGGTCTTACTGGTGTGGAACGACATGAGGGTGAGTAATTAATGACAGAATTTTCATTTTTGGGTGAACTAACTCTTTAAATAGTTTTCTAATGGTGCTTTTTTGATTTTGGAGCTTGATCAATCCTCATTTACACTCATTGCATTGAAAAGAACATCCAGAATACTCTTTAAAATTCCCCTTTTGTGTTCTATTAAAGAAAGCAAGTCTTGTTGGTTTGGAATGACTGTTGAAAGGGAGTAAATGATGACTGATTTAAGTCAACTATTCCTTATCAAATGCACTTTGTGATATCTTTTCTCCTTTATACACACGCAATATTCAAATAGGCCATAGACACGTGCTATACTGAATTCAAGGTCAACAAATCTTTGCAAGAGATGTTCTCAGAGAGAGAGAGAGAGAGATGATACTGTGTTATCACAACACATTTTCTGACTGAGCAGACATTCCCCCTTCTTCATCTCCTTTCACTCAGGATCAGAGGCGCAGTGGAAGTCAAACCATCCTATACATGACAAGTGTCACCGATGGGTCACGGTGAACCATGTTTCCCTCTCAAAACAGCAAGAATGAATCAGAGAGAGGGACTAGATGTGGAATGTAACTCGATATGAAATAATTCTCGGGCCTACCCTGACAAAAATAATGCTGGGAATGTTAGACCTAATACAATAATTTAAAATAATAGGTCAAAGAGAAAAATTGTGTTTTATTTATTTATTTATTTTTTTTTTAGAGGTTTTGAAATGGACTTCACTTGATTTGTGAGACTCCAGTGCTCTAAGTTTAAAAATAATAATAATATTTTTTAATGATTTTAGCCTACTATTATTGGACGACCGATTCATTAAAAAGATCCGACTCACAAGAACGATTCGTTCACAAACCGAATGTTGCTACTTCTCTCATGGACGTGCCAAGGAGAGCGACTTTTTTCCCCGTCTTAGAATCAAGACCGAGGTTGAAGACTCAACAAACAGTACATTTCTCTTCTCTTCTCTCTTTTAACCGCTTGAAATGGCTCATTTCTTGAGGCTTGCCCAGCAAAGTGACGCTGCTATGACAGTGTCGGTCAGTCGGCGGCGCTAGAGGACTGTTTACTGTGAGTAACGTGGAAATGACCAACAGCCTGAGTAAATTATAAACGAATTAAAGATTTATTTTAGTCTCTCAGTAACATCATAACATTAATCAGTACCACGTTTTTTTTTCTAATGTACTTAACTTTACTAAAATAAATAAAATAGAGAGTTTGTCCCACACTAATATTTCTGCTCTCATGCATTGATTTAATTATTATACATTTTAATGTTCCCCTCAGTGCACACACCTAGACTTCAGACAGTTCATTTATAATTAGAGGGAATCTAGGTGCATGCTGTTTAAATATATGCTGCTGTTCTCTGATGAGAAAAACATTTTAATAGGTTCAGGATATTTGTAATGCCCAGAATATAACATACCTGCAGTGAAGCCAGAGTCTTGTTAGTGCTGGATTTTTCACTGAGGAACACGTTATCCTAAAACTGTGATACAAATGTACATTAGAGTCTGAGACATGAGTGGTATATTTAAAAATTATTTTTATACCCCATGGAACACTTTTGTTGCTCAAAGCTTAGTCTTTTGTTCTTCTCGGTTGGATAAAAGCATCTGCTAAATGATTAAATGTAAATTTTGAAGGGTTAGTTCACCCAAAAATGAAAATTTCTGTCCTTAATTACTCACCCTCATGTCGTTCCAAACTACAACTTTCAAGCCCCAGAAAGGTAGTAAAGAAATCAAAGTAATCCATGTGACTCCAGTGGTTTAACCTTAATTTTAGGAACCGATGCGAGTGCTTTGTTTGCGCAAAAAAAACATAATTTACCACTTTATTTACAAAATATTAATCCAACACGTGTTGTTCACAAGAGCATCATGCATGCATGTTGTGTTGACACATGAGAGCAGACGTTGTGTGAACGTGCGTTAGAGATTAATATTGTAAATAAAGCGGTCAATTATGGGGTTTTTTGTGCAAACAAAGCTCTCGCATTGCTTCATAAAATTGAGGTTAAAGTGTTTGTTCACCCAAAAATGAATTTCTGTCATTAATTACTCACCCTCATGTCGTTCCAAACCTGTAAGACCTTCGTTCATCTTCAGAACACAAATGAAGATCTTTTTAATGAAATCTGAGAGCTTTCTGTTCCTCCATTGACAGCTTACGCAACTACAACTTTCAAGCCCCAGAAAGGTAGTAAAGAAATCAAAGTAATCCATGTGACTCCAGTGGTTTAACCTTAATTTTAGGAACCGATGCGAGTGCTTTGTTTGCGCAAAAAAACATAATTTACCACTTTATTTACAAAATATTAATCCAACACGTGTTGTTCACAAGAGCATCACGCATGCATGTTGTGTTGACACATGAGAGCAGACGTTGTGTGAATGTGCGTTAGAGATTAATATTGTAAATAAAGTGGTCAATTATGTTTTTTTTGTGCAAACAAAGCTCTCGCATTGCTTCATAAAATTGAGGTTAAAGTGTTTGTTCACCCAAAAATGAATTTCTGTCATTAATTACTCACCCTCATGTCGTTCCAAACCTGTAAGACCTTCGTTCATCTTCAGAACACAAATGAAGATATTTTTGATGAAATTCAAGAGGTTTCTGATCCCCCATAGAGAGCAACGAAATTACCACATTCAAAGTCCAGAAAGGTAGTAAAGACTTTAGGCTTGTTCGAGATGAACTACACTAGCCTGCCACCAGCTGGTGAGGTTTGCCGGTTGCAGGTGGGCCAGGAGTACAGAGACGGCCGTCAGGTTGGACACTTCGTGCTTTCCGTAGTATGCTAAACCAAGTCATTCATGGCAGAACATGCGATTTTTCCATTGACTGTAGCCAAAGAAGTGCATGAGAGTGAAATTAAAACATACATTTACTAAATAGAGTAATCTTAATTTTTGTTAATGTTTTGTGTGTTTTGTTTGAATATCAGATATTCAATATCAAGATTGATTAAATACAGGAGCTTGTCTAAGAAAAAACACGCAACACGCATTGTCCTTGTCATTGCAGAATCTGACCAATGAGAATAAAGTGTGTCATCATCAAGGCTTTCGCAGCAGATTTTGAGCAACTGCAGTGGCTGGTCTCGTTTTGGTCTCGCGGTACTTTGATGGCACATGTGATCGTAAGGCGGCTGCAGCTCCGATCAAAGTCGGACAAATTTTCTAACCAGAATGCATTGCTTTTGTCAGGCGCCATCTTTGCGGCGCCGCATGAAGTCGAACAAGCCTATAGTTAAAATAGTCCACATGACTACAGTGGTTCAACCTTAATGTTATGAAGCGACAAGACTTTTTTTTGTGTGTGCGCAAAAACAAAACAAAAATAACGAATTTATTTAACAATATCTTTTCTCCCCTGTCATTCTCCTACACTGTCTATGTTGCAGCACTTCCTGGTTCTACGTCAGAACACAGACTCATTATTGGCCGGCTCGTGCGACAGCATGCGTCATGCTGCTCACGCGAACAGTAGCCACGTTTACATGTGCACTTTTTTTGTCATTCCGATTAAAATCATTCCGATTAAAAGATTCGGTGGAGTGTTTACATGAGACGTTATCTAATCTGATATGGTGTTTACATGCACCGGCGCTTTCAATCTGAATGACTTTGTCTCATGCACACATTAGCTTATGTCCTGTTTGCCGCCTTGTATTCCTGTCAACATGGAGTTCCGTTATTTCTTATGCGTGCTATTTTTATGTAAAGTGTTGCTCTTAATCAAGCAACAGCTTGAAATTTGTAGCATATTACTGCAGGAAGGTATGAGGAAAAGACGGGCGCAGGAAGCTGACCTGTTTGGTGGCTGTGCATCTCTAAGGAGCATCTCAATACTACCCCTCCCTCCTCCGTAAAGCAGAAGCGTGTGGATGAAGGTCCGTAGTAATGATAAACTGAGTTCCTTCAGTGTATTTAATAAATGTGCTGTTTCACTTTTACTCCAGTTTAATTTTGCCGCCGACATTTTGCATTCTGACGACCCCTGACCGCTTGACGTGATGACGTAGACGCAAAGTAATCGGTTTAACTCGTTTACATGGCAGAATTTTTATTTTGTTCGGTTTATAGAACGGTTTATCCCACCTCTCTCAAACCGATTACAATTTCATTCGGTTTGTGCATTTTTATTCCGATTGAGGTGTTTATATTGAGCATTTTCATTCGGATTGGACTTTTAAACCGATTACAATGCTCCATGTAAACGTGGCTAGTGTCTGCCAATACTGAGCCAGCGTTCTGACGTAGAACCCGGAAGCGCTACACTGTATTTACTACATGAACAGTGCAGCAGATTGATAAGGAAGAGAAGAAACTGTTGAATAAAGTCATTATTTTTGTTTTGTTTTTGCGCACAAAATGTATTCTTGTCGCTTCATAACATTAAGGTTGAACCACTGTAGTCACATGGACTATTTTAACAATGTCTTTCTACCTTTCTGGACCTTGAATGTGGTAATTTCATTGCTTTCTATGGGGGATCAGAAACCTCTCGGATTTCATCAAAAATATCTTCATTTGTGTTCTGAAGATGAACGAAGGTCTTATGGGTTCGGAACGACATGAGGGTGAGTAATTAATGACAGAAATTTCATTTTTGGGTGAACTAACCCTTTAATACTTTGATGTCTTTACTACCTTTCTGGGGCTTGAAAGTGGTAGTTGCGTAGGCTGCCGCTGAGGACAGAAAGCTCTCAGATTTCATCAAAAAGATCTTCATTTGTGTTCTGAAGATGAATGAAAGTCTTACGTTTGGAACGACATGAGGGTGAGTGATTAATGACAAATTTTCATTTTTGGGTGAACTAACATTTTAAATGTAAATGTCTTTCTTAGCCCAAGTAACAGTATTATGACATTCTCAGTTATGTTTCTCATTAAATGACTCATGAGAAATGAAAAACACATGAGACAATTATTGATTTACAGTTAGAGTATCATGATTTTATAAAGCTCATGATTTGGTCATGAAATAACTTGTGATGTGAGATGTGAGAATGAATCTATTTTGTGCTTGTTTGAGTGGGTACGAAGCGTCCTTTTCCAGTGGCAGTGTTTATTATAGTCCACAGACCTCTGACACCCATCTGACATCTTCACAACCCATGAAATCCTTCCTCTGCTTTTGTTTGTTGTGCCTGCTATGACTCCCTGTCCACAGCCCCATGAGTGCAGCCACATAAAGCGCCCCTGACCGGTTGGGGCTCTGGCCCCGTGGGCGAAATGGCAGGGCCCAGCAGGGTGGACGCTAAAGTTGCCCAATACTTTCACTGCTGATTCTTCTGGTCCAGCAGTTCAGGCACCACTCGCTGTGAGAGTGGGTCACTTCTCTTAAAGTCAGTGTCGCGAGGACATTTATGATGGTGACATCCTCTGGACTCAGCACAGAAAGATTATTATATTTCAAACCAGGGCTCAGATTCTGTCTAGGTTAAATGGGATTCAGTTTGTAGGAAAGAACATGCATTATACCTGAAAACATGCCATGAATAGAAGAGGTGTGCTATTGCTTTTCTAAAGGATCAGACTTTATTCACATTTACCATTGTTCTGTGATATTTTGGCTGCCTTTCAATAGGAATCAATGCAGCTGGAAATTTGGTGTGAGGGTGAAAGAATTGGTTGGTCACGCAAATTTGCCACGTTGACCAACAGATGCTTCATTTGAAAGGTTCAGGTGTAAAGCAGCTCTACATTAGACAATAGTGTCATTATTCAACTCAATGTGTTGATTCAGTTCAGTTCAATAACACTGTCAATGTTGTGAAGTTCAATTATGAAACAAATTCAATTAAGCTATAAGCAGCTCTACAGAAGGCAATAATTTCAGCTCAGTTCAAAGTTGATTCAATTCAGTTCAAAAACTGTCATTTTTCAGCTTCATTCAGTTCAAACGTTGTGCTCATCCGATAGTGTCAGTCAGTGTTGGGGAAAGTTAAAGGATTAGTTCACTTCAGAATTAAAATTTCCTGATAATTTACTCACCCCCATGTCATCCAAGATGTTTATGTCTTTCTTTCTTCAGTCGAAAAGAAATTAACGTTTTTGAAGAAAACAATCCAGGATTTTTCTCCATATAGTGGACAGTTACCAATGGGTTGAAGGTCCAAATGTCAGTTTCAGTGCAGCTTCAAAGGTCTCTACACGATCCCAGACAAGGAATAAGGGTCTTATCTAGTGAAACGATTGGTCATTTTCTAAAAAAAAATAAAAATGTATATACTTTTTAACCTCAAAAGCTCGTCTTGCACTGCTCTGTGATGCGCCATGCATTATGTAATCACGTTGGAAAGGTCACGCGTGACATAGGTGAAAGTACAGATCCAGTGTCTCCAAAGTGAACGTGCAAAGACTAAGTCAAACGCCCTTTACAAAAAAAAGGTAAAACAACGATGTCAGACGATTTTGAAATTGGAGGAGAAAATGAGTTTTTCGCCCTACCGCGGTACTTCCACCTACGTAATGCGTGACCTTTCCAACGTGATTACATGATGCATGCATGACACATGACATGCAATGAAAAAAAGTAAATTGTGCGCACGATTTACTATTTTATTCCCTCGATTTGCTAAATCGTGTGCACGGTGAACTAATTTGTTTCCTCGATTTACTAAATTGTGCGCAAAATTTACTATTTTGTTCCCTTGATTTGCTAAATCGTGCGCACGATTAACTAATTTGTTTCCTTGATTTATAAATCGTGCGCACAATTTATAAATCGAAGGAACAAATTAGTAAATCGTGCACACGATTTAGCCTACTATTTTTTTCCTGCATGTCATGTGCGGGGCTCCGTACAGATGTGATGTTTATGTAAAGTCATTTTTGCTTATTAGTATGGTTGAATTGGATCATTGAAGGTCAGCAGCAAAGACATTGGTTAATAAAGTGAGATTAAATACATAAAGTAGGCTATATTTGTGTTATTTAATATTAAATTATTGCAGTTTGCATTTTAGTGTTTTTATTCATTTTGAGTGAGGAGTCAATCAATAAAAGGTAAAACAAAGTAACTTGCATTACTTATTTGAAAAAGTAACTTAGACATTTTGTTTTAAATATAAAAGCAATGCATTACTTTAGTTACTTTAAAAAAGTAATCTGATTACATAACTGATTGCATTACTGGTGCCAGTGCAGTTGAATTGATAAAATGACTGAATATTAATTGTCTTTTAAACCTCAATTAAGCAAGCCAAACTTGTAAGAGAAATTGAGCTGGATGTTCACAAAAACTTCTAAAGACTAACATCACATCGCCTCTTCACTCTTAAAAGAGTCAGGAGGATCACACGAGGCACACACCCTTTACCCAAAGGTCTCCATTTCTATCTGCACATGTCATGAGAAATCAATTACGAAGACACGCTTGATTTTGAGTGATCTCTGAGGGTACAGTGTCTCTTTATTCCATGACAGCTTACATCGTCTTCCTATCAACAAAATGAATTTGAATATCATTTTGACCTCAGCTTTCCTACAATCAAGAGGCTCAGCAGGGGGCAAATTAATTTTAGGGGCATTCAACACCTCATAGTGCATGACAGATAGCAGATATCTTATGACAGCAGTGGGAAATGCAAGGATGGAGTGTGTGCGTGTGTGTCTTAATGAAGAAATAGTGCCATTTTTTTCCTTTCTGTGGGTGCATGCATGACCCAGTTGGCTCTGTGCCCGTTTTGCAAAATCTGGAAGCTACAAATGAACCATCTGGTCTATGTGTATGTGTGTGTTACAGATTTTATGTGGGAATAAACAGGGAATTTGCAGCAGCTGATTCTGTTCACCCCTCCAATGATGATAAATATCATCCAGACAGAAATGGACATATATTTTATGACATTGACATTTTTTGATTTATTTATCTTTTAGCTTTTGTCATTTTATTAAATAACGTTAGTAGAGAGATAACAGTAAATGATGACTAGAAGAGGATATATATATATAATTCCACCAAAGCAGCTTATCTTTGTAAAATGACACATCTTTTTATATTAAGATACATTCATTTGATATGATCTGAAAGTACATATCAGTCAATCAAGCATTTTTTTTATTGTAGAACTTAAGTAATTAGAACTAAAATGTAAAATTTCATAATGAATGAAATGCATGTATGAATGCATATTTGTCATTTTAACAGATCTTAGGACTGGTGGTGGTGCTTGAGACATTGTTGGTCAGTTTTTCTGTTAAAAAAAAAACAACTAACAATAATACTGATAAATACTGATACTACTACTACTAATTTTACCACTAAAAACAACATAAACACACAAAGGACTGATGAGCTGCTGTTAATGAATATTAATGCATTCGCTCGACCTGATTTGCTGAAATAAAAAAAAACATTGACGATAATAGGTGAGAGCTAGCCAATGAGATTGCTGTTTGCGCATTAGTTCCGCCTACTACAGGAGATACCGGCAGTGGCTTTTGCTTGTTTTTAAAGGCTGAATAATTCCGAATTAATGTTTTTTTGACAGTAAAATACAAAACAGAGAATATTATTTACATGTAGCGCGTCAATTCTACTGTACGTGGTATGTAAGACTCTCTCGCAGTTAAGCGACAGTGCATTGTGTACCTTCACACTAGAGTTTACGCTATGTCAAATACTCCATTGAGGTGAATTGAAATAGTGCGCTTGACGGAGAGCGAAACTTTCAAGCACTCAATCAGTGTTGAAGACAAGGCCAGTGAAAATACAGTAGTCAACATTTGAAGTGGATCAAAACCTTTCACCAAAGTTGTCCTTCTTCTTAGGACAACTTTGATGAACTTTTTTGATCCACTTCAAATGTTGACTACTGTAAATCTGTGCTAAACTTATACCGGACTAATAGCGTCTAACTCAAACACTGGCCAGTGAAATCTTAACAATTTATTAGCCAATGGCTAATACAGACATATAGTTGCCTAGCATGAAAATTTAGTCGCATATGATTTACTCGCATTGTAGAGGGTTGAAATTCAAACCCACTTTTCCCTTAGCTCGATGTGTGTTGTGCACATATGCAAACCGCTACGTCACAGCTTTAAACTACATTTATGATTTTAACAGACATTCAAGATTTTGCAAAGAAAGTGTCTACTGCCTATCCATAGACAGCTGCATTTTAAGTCCTCGCCAGTGGTGGACAGTAATGAAATATTTTCACTTCTTTACTGTACTTAAGTACATTTTTTAAAGTATCTGTACTTTATCAGAGTATTTTTATTTTGGGAAACTTTTACTTCACTACATTTCATAAAAACATGTTGTTCCTCGTTATTTTATTACATTCGTCATCTGCTCCGAGTTGCGATAGTGATGCGGGTATGACGTAAGAATCCGGAAGTCTAATTCGCTGCTGGTTCCTTCGAGATTTTCCTATGGGGTTTTATAATGGGGTAAAATAAAGCCTGTGGTAAACAAAACTGTGAGTTTATGCTTAAAACAAGAAACAATATTTGTAAGTGAGGTAAGAAAATTAAACAAACACTCGATTTTTTTTTCTGAAAACAAGACTAGTAATTTTGCTTCTCAAGTAAATGTATCTTGATTTAAGAATGTTTAGATATTTGTTCTGGAAAACAAGACAAAAATACAGAGTAAGAAAATCTTTTTTTTTTTTTCCAGTGCATGAGGATATTTTGACTGTGAAGGCTATGTGATGGAACATGGCAATTTTTCTGTCTCTGTATATCTGACACACACATACCCACGGATCCTCCCTGTAGCTCAGAGCAACTTCTCTGACTTTTGATCATGACATCTGTGTCTTGCTGAAATGTTTGCTCGTCTCCTCCAGCCTTCTGATGTAGCTCCAGGAGCTAATGGCTTGTGAAAAAGGCAGAAGGGCCCCTGTCTGCATGTGCGTGTCTGTTTGTATCTCTTTGTATATGTGGAGAGGAAGAACAAGAGAAAATAGTTTTTGTTTAAGGAATACATTAAATTCACTAGACTAGCAAAGTAAGATTCTTTAAAAGACAAAAGGGTTCATGAAAAGTTGTCCAAATAAGGAATAAAATCTGGATTATATAGCATTACTTCCACTGACATCATTACATCTATTCAGGCATCAGGTGTTTTAAGATAATCCAATTATTCTTGACCTTCCTGCAGAGACTGTATGAATACCTCATAGAGTTATGCTCTCGTCTCCAGACTTTAATCCGGCCCCAGACGCTGAAGCAAAACCGAATCCCTTCTGCTCATCAGTATGGAAAATGACGGAAACGCTGTCTTCTCCAGGTATTACACATGTTATTCAGGGTTGTGGAAGAGTTTAGGACTCAAACTAAAAGGTCTTGGATTCACAGAATAATACATTACATGAAAAATCATGCTCTATAATTTAATTGTTTTTTGTTTTCTGGCCATGTGAGTGATGCTTGCACTAATAATTTCTATTTATTTTGCTATTCAGTAAACAAGCTAATTCATTAAACTTTAGTTAGTAAGCTCAGTGCTTTAATTTAGACAATGTGGAAGGTCGACATACCATCATTAAACATTTAATTGAAAAACATTATTTCAATAAAATGTCAGATCATTCCTGTGGTCACCTTGATCAAAGTTCCTTCCTATTACAATCTGCTTTATAATGGCTCTTTTTAATGAATCTACAGTTTATCGGGATAGCAAAGAAATGATCATTAATAATCATCTCTTCCTGTCCTGTTCCACAAAACAATATAGTTGTAGACGGGGGAAAAAATTTAGGTAAGGTAAAATTAGCTTCTAATCATGAAAACAAAAAATCCTTGTGTTCATCCAAAATATTATGGTTCATTTAATTGATTTTATCAAATTGATTAAAAGACAACAATAAGTGCTCATTATGTTCCTCTTTGCAGTTTCTCTAACACAATTAGGTGCATATTTGAAACGATGCCTCGATACAATACAAATCTTTATACTGTGTATTATTTTGTTTTAATTTATCCCTTAATAAGAGCAGTTAAATTCATAAACTGTAAATCATTTGAACATGAATAACAAATACATGTAAAATAAACATGATAAATAGGACAATATTTCCTGAACGTGGCACTTTTCTGTCTGTCTTTCAGCACTGTTTCATGTGTAGATATGAAATGAAAGATGCCCTCTAGCAAACATCTGCTCTCAAACACCACACACACTCACACTCTGCTCTGAGTGTCATGTTAATTAATAATCCCCAGAGAATTGAATCATATTTACAGCACAGTCCTGCTGGCATTGCCCTCAGTGGCAGCCTGCTGATTCCAGACCGGCTTCTGTAGAGCTCAGGTACAGACGAGAGTTCTGATAGAAAATCACTTTGTTTTGTTTTTTGCTGCCTTCAGTTTTTAATCGCATTCTTAACAGTAGTGCTTGTCACTCCTACAAAGATTCTTCAGTATTTTGTTATAGATTCTATCAACTTTTCTTCAGATCTTAGAGCTATAAAATGAATGTGGACAACATTGGAATTTAATGAGAAATGTTTGAGTTAACATTGAAATCTCTAACACTTGATTGCAAACTATGGAACCACTGACAAATACACTACTATATATATATATTAATTAGAACATTTAAATAATGTCAATACATCATTAATCCTTCTTCCAGAACGTGTTTTTGTCTTACCCTGATTCACTATGGTAAGAAATTGCATACATGCGTCACCTGCCCGTGCGTGTCTCATTATATCCGTAAATAGAGAAAAGTTGCTCTGGCTATTTTGACGCTTGTATAGTGTGGGAGTGGCAAATAGTTGTCGCAACGAGCGAGAAAGGTTGACATGGAGCACCTAAACCTCCGGGGGAATCACCTATTTTAAATATAAGCCGAATAAAGGAGAGTCTGTGGGCAAAAAGAGAACGAGACAGAGCTCGTAATAAAACAAGAATCAACATTGGCTTGGCTTCTTGGTGATGGCGAGAATTGAGAGATTTGAAATATTGTAAAAGCGACGCGGGGATGGTGTTTTTATTACTCAGCAGGTGAGTTAGTATTTTATTGAACAGATAAATTGCCATATGTAGCTCTCTAACAGAGTTCACTGTAAAGCATTATCTATTGTGAAGGGTCATTTCATTATGGTTGTTGTAGCGCTGGAATTTATTTCAATGAAGTACCATGTCTTTTAGCTACAGTAACGTCTTCAGCTAGTCAGCTTGAGATCCTTTCCATCTATATTTACATTTAATCATTTAGTAGACGCTTTTAACAATAGTGCAACTATAGTGTGCTGTGACTAGTCCCAGTTAGTCTAGCACAGTACATGTAGCAAGGTGTTCGATGTAATCGATAATCGATTAGTCGACTTTAATGCTCTTTAAACTTGATGTTGACTAGTCGCTGGTCATGGCCTATAGAGGGTGCCGCAGGATAAGAAATCTTTGAAGTCCACATTTACATGCTGTCAGTGGTGTAAAGTATTTGTGTAAATATAATTAGTTACTGTACTCAAGTATCTTTTTGGCTACTTTGTAGTTCTACTGAGTATCAAAGATATTAGCAACTTTTACTCTGTACTTACATTTTTGAATAAGTAAATGTACTCTTTACTCCAATACATTTGTGATGGGTAATGCAATTACATACTACGTGTTTCATGGCACTTAACGGCACTTAACTCTGCAGCTGTTTATACGGTTACATGTCGTAACCGTAATTAATTAGATTGCAGCTCGTACCGTTAAGGCGGGTGCACACTGTGCGATTTATAATAATCCTTTACGATTGTTGCTTGTCAGATTGTACGTTCATGATCCTCATGTCACACTGTGGGATCTCAGCTGTCATTTATGTCAGACTGTACAACAGTCAAGACGCGTTAAAAACGGACGCGCGCGTGAAAACTTGTCCAGAGTATTACATCATCAACCCACACACATTCGGTGACAGTGAGCTGCATTACATGTGGGACTGAAATGGTGGCTAACAAAGACATCTCTAGCGTTAATTTTGATCACGGCTTATCTTGAAAAACGAAGACAATTTGACGTTTGTCGTAGGAGAAGTCACACTGCAGGACTGTGTGCCAAATCTTCTGACACTGCCAGAATTTCGTCGGAGGTAAAATTTGATCGCAACGGTCATTAAACGGTCATTAATGTCAAACTATAACCTTTACCCGGAGCTTTTCATGTCCTCAGATTCAGATTTATACGTTTCTCTGTCAACATTATCAACACTGAAATGAAACTGCAGCAGTCAGGTGGTAAAAGTAAGAGCTCTGTAAGTTGTTTATGTTCATTATTATAGTAATGTTATGTGCTTTGAGACATGAGATAATTCCATTGCGCGTTCATGTGTTTTGGAGGAGGCGTTGCTTTGGAGATCTTTAGCTTTCAAAGATAGCTTTGCTAGCCTCTCCGAAATTGCCTACCCTACCTTTAACAATAGTGTAGGAATCATCTGGGAAGATGGAGACAAATAAAGCAAAATATTCTCCATTTGTTCTCCAACTCATCATTTTCTAAGAGAAAAACTGAGATATTAAAGAGAGGCCATTTTCACTATAAGGTTATTGAACTGCTGTGCTCTAAAGTTCTTAAAGTTAGATTTTAGGTTCTTCAATTGATTTCTGGGTTCTATAAAGCACTTAAAACCTGAAAATAAAACTTTCTCGTGTGACATGAGACTATAAAATCCTATAAAACCTTTCTTTTTTTTAAGAGTGTAAAAAAAATAGAAAAAAAGGTCAAAAAAGAAAATTTGATAAAATAAATAAATAAATAAATAAATGAAAAGAAAAATGATACAGTGGGACAGAAAGGAAGAAGGAAATAGAAAGAGGCCTCAGTGTTGGACCCATCAGCTTGTGTTAAGTGGATTGTGACGGGAGCCAGACGGACTTTGATTCCCTCAGGTGATTTTTCCGGTAAGTTCTCAATAACACGGAATGACAGGGGACAGAGGGTGCACATCCCCTCTCGTGTCATCCTCATTCTCCTGCTATTTTCAAAATCGCGGCCATGACAGGACTTTTAGCCGCAGCTGTAATATGTAGCCGTGGAGGGCAGCCGAGCACAAAACTGGTGCTTGTTGTCATGAGCTGTGGTCACTGGAGTTTGTTACATTAGCCTGTCAGGGGTGAGAGGCTAACAGACCGCTGTTACTTTAAAGACTCGATACAGCTGTAGTATGACAGAGTCTGTTTGATTAAAGAAAATCACGAGAGCAGGTCGGCCTTCCAGCATGATAACACATTGTCTAGACTGAGGGCCGTTTACATGACTCCATTTTCAACTAAAAGCGAAAAACTTGAAAACGGGTTTCAAAGTGCAAGTTTTTGAAAATGATACCATTATCGTCTCTAAACTACAAAAATGTGAATTTGTGAAAACGCTAAGGTCCTGCGCATGCGTATTACATGTTTAGTCTATAGGCACGTAGTGTTTCTTTACAAAATGACAGTGTCAACTACTGGCCTGGCAGCAGAATACAGTGTTTTTAGTCGTTTTTGTGGATATGTGTGAACGGGTATCGCTTTGACAGTGTTGTCATCTGTACACAAAAAACTCAAATGAATAACTTTTCCTTTTTTAGTACATCATTGTGTAAAACGTATGCCAGGCCAGTAGTTGGCGATGTCACTTTAAGAAACACTGCGTGCTTGTAGACAAAACACGTAATTCGCATGTTTGTGAAATCGGTGACGTCACAAATTCACATTTTTGTATTTTACATGGAGACGATAACGGTATAATTTTCAAAAACTTGCACTTTGAAACCTGTTGGAGATTAATATTTTGCAAATAAACTGGTAAATTGTATTTTTATGCGCAAACAAAGCACTCGCGTTGCTTCAAAAAAATTGAGGTTAAACCACTGGAGTCACATGGATTACTTTAATGATGTCTTTACTAACTTTCTGGGGCTTGAAAGTGGTAGTTGCATATGCTGTCAATGGAGGAAAAGAAAGCTCTCAGATTTCATCAAAAAGATCATTTGTGTTCTGAAGAAGAACGAAAGTCTTACGGGTTTGAAACGATATGAGAGGAATTAATGACAGAATTTTAATTTTTGTGTAAACTAACCCTTAATATGGTACATTGGTTGGTTCTTTCTCTATTTTTGTGGTCTTTCACTCTCTCCTGGTACTATCTGAACTGTACAATTCATCAATGGGCTAATTGAAGTGGGTTGGGCTAATTGGTGAAGACAGGTGATACAGGTTTTTAGCATTCTGGTCCTCGAGTGAGATCTTATCTGTGAGATGGTGTTGAAGGCATGTGTGTGATTGATTGAATTAGTGTGACTACTGAAAGTGTATGTTTTAAGAGCTTTTAAGGACCTTTTGTTCTTTTCGATAATTTTCATTCAAAAAGACTTTTCTTTGAGAATCTATATAAGCCAGGAGATCTGGTTATAAAGCTGAATGAATGCTTCATATACAGGTGAAACTTTACAAGCAGTAAGTGTAAGAGTATGTTGGATGTTTCCATATTAATGGAGCATCACCATGGGCCAAACAATCTCTGACATACAGAACCGAAGGCACCCTATGTAGATAACAACAGGCATGGAGAACTCAAGCTATGCTTACTAAAGACCGATAAAGCACTCTGCTAACAACAGGTCTGAACAGCCTGTGATGTGGACAGAACTGACAATTCTTGTTTGATCTCTTGATTGAGAGGGAGGCACACACACGGAACAGTACAGTTAAAGGGCCATAAATGGTGCAAAATCAATTGATTCAAATTCAAATAAAGGTTCCAAAAGAGTGTCATAGAAGAGCCATTTTTGAAACTTTAAATAAACAGTTCTTAAAAGAACCATTTTTTTCTTAATGCGAAGAACATTTTAAAGTGTCTTGGAACGCGCAGCATTATTCAATGTGTTGACGTAATTTCAACTGAAACAGGAAGACGGCGATATATCGAACAGCCCCGCCCCTTTTTTTTAAAGTAGCCAATAGCGTTTCGTTTTTATCACAGCTCGGCCAGAGCCGTTAAACTCAGTAAAACCTCTGTTTCCTTTTAATATCTAACCGTTTATCCTCCTAATCTCCTCTATATCACTTTAAAATACAGCATTCTGTGCAGAATTTAAATGGGTCCGATACCTTTTGTGGTCTGCGCCGACTCACGTATATGATCCGCTCTGTGCTCTCGTGTCCCTGGGCCAGAGCAGACTGTGCTCGCGCAGCGGAGGTTCACGTTATACTAACGTGAAAACGGAGTTCATTCGCGTCAATGGAAAGCATATTTACACTGTCTGATTCGTTTCCTGTTCTCTATATAGTGCACTATGTGCCATTCACCATGTAGAAACTAGTAAATGTGTGAACAAGTGACCGATTTCAACCGCAGCTTCAGTGTCTGTTGATAGTGTAGGAGGGGGCGGGACTTCAGATTCTATAGAGCATTTGATTGGACAGAAGATTTGATGAGAAGCTGAAGTGCGGTGTGATGTCATGAAAATCCGTGATCCATTTTAGCGGAAGTGAGAGACTAAGTTTTGAATGCTTATATCTCCTAAATGCGAATTTTGTCCTTGTTTTGGAACACACCAACTTATTCATAACATTAAGGCTAACATATTCATACTAAAAGCTAAAAAACTTAAATTTTGATTTCAGGGGGACTTCAAAGGTTCTTCATGGAACCATAGATGCCATTAAAGAACCTTTATTTATAAGTGTACTTAGATGGTTTAGTGGTTGCTGGACCAAACCCACCAAGGGTTTCCCAAACTGAAGTTGCAGTGGGTATGTGAGTTTATGAAAAGTTAATAATTAAATCATAAAATATTAATTTAAATAAGCAAAATAAAACACAGAAAGATTAAACATTTAATCTGTATATGCATGTGACCATTACCAAGAACTGTGAACATGCAATTATTAATATTTAATATATAACGTAAATATTTTAGGTTTTTCAACTGACAAAAATATTTGCGATTTTCTGACTAAACCCAAGTTTGCTTGAGAGATCTTGTCTTTATAATTTGTGTACAGTAAGTTGCTTTGGATAAAAGTATCTGATAAATGTCTCCTTACAAAAAGGAGTAAACACACAATTATGATGAGTTATAATTCATGACATGCGTTTCTGAGAAACTAAATTCCAAAAATGTCTACTTTTCCTTTCAAAACCTGAAGTAACCTTCACTAATCGCATAAAACATGCCAATGGAGAAGTCTGACATGGTCACAGTCATGGAAATGAATATAATAGAATAAAATATCATGAATAGGATCTGATTTCATTTAATTTTAAATGACAAATGTTACCAGCTTTTTTTTTCCTTAAGGGAAAAAAACTTTATTTGAGTCACATTGAAATCTTTTGACAATTTTTGTCATAATGAAGACTGTGATTCGCATAGATTTGTGGTTTCAACTGAGGGTCGGTATATCTAGCATACAAATGGAAATTCAGCATATGAATCTCTGTAAAACATTTTTAAAACTGCTAAATTAATAATCCATGCCAAATAAAAAGTCATGGATAATTGATCAAAGGTGTTGGTACCATCTGGTTCACAGGTGAGACACTTCTGTCCTAAAAACATTTCTCTTTTAACACCAGAACCTGTGAGCATTTTCCAGAGCAGCATTGCAAGCTTGAACCTTCTGCCTTTGATCTGCTACTCCAGCGGAGTTATTTTTGTGCCTATATTTTTATCGCCTTTCATTCCACAGTCTTTCTCTTGTCATTGTTCATCCCTTGGGTTTTGAATGGGTAGCATATGGAAAAATGTCTCTGTTTTTGTTTTGCGGCTGAGCTCAAAGTCAGGACCATTTGGTGATTTCAGCACATGACCACCATACGTAGCACCCCAGTACCACCAACATTATTCGGTCATGGGTAAAATTGATTTGGCAAAGAATTTATTGCATGATCTTATATGCATTTGTTTTGCAAAAAAAATCAGAATAAGTCAGATTTTAATATCTTCTTTTTCTCACATGTAACAGTAACTCTAAAGATCATATGTGCCGACTACATTGCTTATATTGTATGTCAAAGCCCATATCTTGTTCAATATTACCACACAGCAAAAACAACCAGAGAAAGCACTGCAAATGACCCTTAAAATCAAAACTCAGTCCTTAACCTCACTTTGCATACATGCATATGGGCTCTAGATGGCAGTGTTGTCATGCTGGCAGCTTGTCTCATCTTACCCTGCTCTATTTGCAGTGGTTCCAGTTCTCTCACCATCAGCCTAATGAAGTGAATGCTACAGTGTGGCTGAAACTGATGGCTTTATCTCCTCTGTCACTGGCAATTTCACCTGGTTTTCTGAAGTCACTCAAATCCAAAGTAGTTTTGTCTATTATCATATATGCGCCCTGTAAAGATTTTTTTTTATGTGCACTCTTTGCCAAAGCATTTATGTAGGCTATATGGTGGACAGACAGGAATTTATTTATTGTTTGTTTGAAAATAATGTTTTTTTATATATATATATTTATGTGAATAAATGCCTAAATTCAATCTGTTCATCATATAAAGCGATCGTGTCTCTTCAGAAAATTTGGACTAAACGCTCAATTCATATGGATTAGCTTTACAATCTCTTTATGAACTTTTTGAAGTGTCAGTCGCGTAGCTGTCTATGGAGGGACAGAAAGCTCCCAGATTTCATCAAAAAGATCTTCATTTGTGTTCTGAAGATGAACGAAAGTCTTACAGGTTTGGAACGACATGTGGGTGAGTAATTGACAGAATTTTCATTCTTGGGTGAACTATCCCTTTAAATAAATATATGCGCTGTGGGTTTGAGGGTGAAGCGCGACGCTTAAATTATTTACATGCGTGCTGGTTACTTGTTTCTACCGTCTCAGATCGGCTCCGTTCACAGTAAATGCTGCTCCACACGAACTCAATCTCTACATGTGCTGTTTGTTTGGGTTTCCAATAACGTGCATTTGGGAACGCATAAAGTCTGACGCGCATTGTTTCATGCGAAGTGTTGCACTGGTTTCATTTACTATGGAAGGCCTAGAGGGTCAAAAACACGTGAATTTTAACACGTCAACAACGTGTAAAATATGTGTATTTCATGTGTATTTCAGACATTAAAAATGTGTTGTTTGCGCGTGCTTAACACGCTGATTTTTCATGTGCAAACAACACGTATTTAACACGTGGAATACAAGTATAAAAGTTTAAACCCTTGCTCCGAGTTTGCATGTTTTCATATCCACATGTTCTTGTTCAAGAAAGTGGCTGTAGCATTTCTATTGTAAAGAAGTGGTCAAATATTAAAGATTAAGATGATATTTGAATTAAATGTTGTTTGGCCAATATTAAACAAGATTTGATCATGCTGGTGCATTCACGGAATGTTGAAATTACCGCAATTTCGAAGTTTCAACTTGTAAAAAGCATTCACATCCTCGTAGAGCTCGTAGTTACAGCTTGTAAAATGGGACTTTTCTGAGAGCTCCTACTTGTACCACATGACCGCTGCAGATTCATTTAGGCTTTGATAGTGGTGCTATAAAAACTAGGGATGCACCGATACCATTTTTTAAGGACCGAGTACGAGTACTGATATTTTTTTTCTGGTACTCGCCAATACCGATGCCTATACATTTCTTAATTTCTCTCTTATTTTTTTTAATTTTTATTTATTTATTTATTTATTTTTTTGGTGATGTTGCAGTTTTCCAAGCACAACACAGTGAGACTAATGAATGTAGGACAGCTTCTTTATTATTACTCTAATGAAAAAAGTAATAATTTTTTATGAGCTTGTCACAAACTTAAAGAACAAAAATTTCACAGTGTCCAATAACCTTCAAAGGGCATAATTACCAATTTATATAATTGTTGTTATATAAAAAGAAATTTACAAACAAATTACAAACTATACAACAAATACTATAGAGATACAAATTAAATAAACTTGTTTTTCAGATACAGTAGGTTTATTTACCATGTATACATTTATTTAACATCTTTTGTTGTTTTATTAAGATTAATGACAAATATTTAATTAGGCTATACGGTTCCTTTAAGAGCGAATCCATGGATACTGACACATATCCTGTAAATCCTGTTTTCACCCAAATGTTTACGTCCACTTAAGCCATAACCAACTGTATTTACGCGAGATACTCCACACGATGAACATTTTGACGACTATGTGTGCATTTGACCATTCGGGCGCAAGGAGAAGTGATCGCGCACAAGAAAGAGAGAGAGCGCTTCTGGTCTGTGTCATTCAGCGCGATTCCGCCTATCCCGCCTTCACTAATTGATAACGAATTGTGATTGAAAGCATGCAGTTCACAATGTGTGGGTTGTCATCAATAATTTTGAAGTATTTCCACACCTCTGAGGCTGACATTGTTTCTGCTGCTGCCGTCGGTGTCTCTGTGCACGGAAAATTCTGTCAGTTACATCACGCGAGGTATCGGTCTTTGGTATCGGGGGTATTTTTACGAGTACGAGTACAAGTACATGAACATCCCTAATAAAAACACATAATTCCCAGTCCAAAGATGTGAACATCTCTGAATAGCTCGTCAAAAACCGATTACTCGATTACCAAAATACTCGTTAGTTGTAACAATATGATCAAGAGCAGTGCATGTATATTCGTAAAGAGGTCAGAAATACACTTGCATTGTTTTTAAAGCTGAAAATTAAATGGCTTGTTTGAATGAGAGTTCATAATCTGACATACAATGCAATTGTAATAAAATCTGAACTTGACAACTATTTTATTAGCTGATTGAATGGCGTAAATATTTTTTAAAAATGGACTTAAACCATGTGCTGACGCACCCATGTGCATTTATGAAGCTAAGGAGAGAGAATGAAAAAAAGCGTCAGAGAGACAAGTGAAAAAGAATGAAAGCGAGACTGTGACTATGTGATAAAAAAAGAGATTGTACCCGGGTCTAGTTTGCTATAATGGTTGCGTGCAAAGGGTTTCACTTCAAGGCATGAAGGGGAAAAAAAACAAAAGAGAACAAAATAAATGAGGCAAAACATGACAGACAACTGCGAGACAGGCACAATTAGAATCATTATTGAGGCAGCAGAGATCAGAGAGGTGCAGCATGGCCGTCCTGCTGTGCTCTGGCACGCAGATGAATAAGGTCATGGTCACTTCAGTAAAGGTATGCTGAACCTTCTCCTGATCATCCTAACTTAATCTCTCTGGGCCTTCTGTTTCACACAAACACACTCATACAGACTTGAACACTCAAGATTTAGTTTAGTCTTTCAACTGAAAGCTGCACAAAGTCAAATCTGACCTTGGGAGTTGTAGTCCACACTGGTTTGGAGGCAGTTCTCACTGTCTGTCTTTTCTTCACTAATAACACGAAGAAACTTTCCATTAAGGACACTTGACATACATTATTCAGAAATTCAGACTGTATTTACTATGATGGATAAACTAAAACCTCAATTCAAAAGGTTCAATGGACCAGTTCAGCTGACAGCATGTTAAAGGATTAGTTCACTTTCAAATGAAAATTACCCCAAGCCATCCTAGGTGTATATGACTTTCTTCTTTCTGATGAACACAATCGGAGAAATATTAATAAATATCCTGACGCATCCGAGCTTTATAATGGCAGTGAACGTAACCAACGAGTATGAGCTGAAGAAAGTGTCTTCATCCACATCCATCCATCATAAACGTATTCCACATGGCTCCAGAGGGTTAATAAAGGCCTTCTGAAGCGATGCGTTTGTGTAAAAAAAAATCCATATTTAACAAGTTATGAAGTAAAATATCTAGCTTCCGCCAGACCACCTTCAGTATTCAACTGACGAAGAAAGTGTAATGCCTCTTGCAGTTCAAAACGCTTACGCTACGTCCTACGCCTTCCCTATTCAACTTACGAAAAAAGCCTTTTTTGTAAGTTGAATATGGAAGGCGGTTTGGCGGAAGATAGATATTTTAACTTTTTTATGTTTAACTTTTGTTAAATAAAATGTGCAAAAAGTGGACGCCAAATCACCCAACCATTGGGTTAAAAATTTAATTTAAAAATTTAACCCAATTGTTGGGTTTGTCCATTTTTGACCCAAAATTGGGTTAAAACAACCCAGCATTTTTTGCGCTAACAACTGTGAAAACTTAGAAAGCACATACCAATGCCTGCACATTACTTCACTTATTTTTCTTTGAGAAAATGAAAATAAAAAAGTATAAAAAAAAAAGCGTCAATTTTTATTACACTCCATACAAGTGCCTATAACTTGCAATGTTTCTCGAGGCAACAACAGTTTGCTGGTGACGTCTCTCTCTCGCTCTCTCAACAGACACACAGTCTCTCCTGAATTCGACCCGCACGACTCCCACATTTAGATATGCTCTGGAATCTTCTGCTCGAGCAAGTGGACTAATGCATCTCCGTGGAAACGCTCGCTCGCAGATTGATCAGGCATTACAATATCTGCTCTCTCCACCATCACAGTCAGACAGCCAAAGATTCGACTCATCTAAAGCACGGGGGAAATTGGCAGTGAAGAGCATCTGAAGTTAGTGTCAGTGTTAGGGAGATGATGCATAGTCATTTCAATAGACAAAAATCCCTCTGCATTCAGATGATGGTCGAATTGCAGTTCCCAGTTCATTTAGTTCCTCTCAGAAGTATGCTACACTATTAGAAGAAAAGGTTCTATTTAGAACCTTGAAGAGTTCTGTCAGGTGCTTCATATTTACAGTAGAACCTTTTAGGAGCTCCCATCATTTTATGGATTTAGTTTTAATTAATTTTGTTTTAATTCATTGTTAACTAAATTTTATGAATTAAGCATCTCATAAACATACTTTATCACTAGAAAAAAAAAAATGAAATTTTAATTTTTATTAAGACCGTTCGTTAAAATTGAGTCAAGAACCCTAGGGTTCCATATAGAACCCCACTGAACCTTTTTACCCCTCTGGTGTTGTTCAGTCATTTTAGACAGAAAAAAAAAATGTTTGGAAATTTTAAAAAATCGCTACTTCATCGGAATGGTACGAAACTCAGTGACTTTTATGGCAATCGCTATGTGACCCCCCCAAAAATTGTGGACTTGATTCGAAAAAGCTAAATGGTCGTAAAAAATAGTCACACTTATGTTGTTTGTGGTGACCGCCATAGGGAATAAGCAAAAATACAAAAATACAGAGAATTTTTGGTGTGTTCAGGTTTGACTAGTAAAATTTATGCAAAAACTGACACTTCAAATCAACATTTTAAACAAAAAAAAAAATCTAAACCTTGACAAAAAATAAGTCTTTGAGAATGTCTAAATATATATCCAAATTCACAACATAATAAAAATAAGTATTTATGTCTTAAAAACAACTAGAGAAATTATAAGCCTTTTTATATAGAGCTATATAGGAATCTAGTGGTTACACTATGGCATTACAGATGTTTTTCTTTTTCTTTACTCCCACCAGATGGCACTAATCTGCCTTCAGAAATTAGATTTTAAAGGCATTGTCTCTATTTTAACATGAAATACAGCTTTAATTGAAAAGTAATTTTTGAATTATTTTCAATGGGGAGAAAAAAAAAATTATTGCATAAATATTAATTAGTACCATGAAATTCAAAGCTTTATGAATCTTTTGTTTCGAATCAGTGTTTCGGAGCGTGTATCAAGCTGCCAAAGTCACGTGATTTCAGTAAACGAGGCTTCGTTAAGTCAAAAGTGTTTTGAAATTTCAATGGTTCACCACTGGGGGGCGTGACTTTGGCAGTTTGATACATGCTCCGAACCACTGATTCGAAACAAAAGATTCGTAAAGCTTCGAAGCTTCATGAAGCAGTGTTTTGAAATCGCCCATCATTAGATATTGTTGAATAAAGTCATTATTTTGTTTTTTTGGTGCACAAAAAGTATTCTTGTCGGTTCATAACATTAAGATTGAACCACTGTAGTCACATGGACTGTTTTAAATACGTCTTTAGTAGCTTTCTGGGCATCTGAAAGTGTTGATTGTCTTGCAGGCCTCACGGATTTTATGAAAAATATCTTAATTTGTGTTCTGAAGATGAACGAAGGTCTTACGGTTGTGGAACGACATGAGGGTGAGTAATTAATGACAGAATTTTCATTTTTGGGTGAACTGTGCCAAGTGTGTTACTACAAACATACTCGGCACAGTGGAATAGTGACCTCAAACACAAAAGGTATGGGAAATGAGGGAAGTTTGAATATTTTTTTTTTCCCCAAAATCACCAGCAATCAATGTACAACAGATATTCAGGGAGGTATTACAAACACGCAGGTCAGAAGCATGTTGGAGAGCGTCTCCCATTCTGGCCCCCAGGGCTGTTTATGGAAATGCAGAATTTAATAAGCTCTTCTCGACACCTTGTCACTGACGTGTGTGTGTGTGTGTGTGTGTCATGCACACAGAAAAAACACAAAACATTTTTTAACATTTGGCATCAATGCAAATAACTGTAATGGGGACACGTAATTATTCAGTGAAACCTTTTAAGATGTACTGTAAATTTTCAAAAATTGCTAAATTGCTAAAATTCTCCTCTTTTGACCTATTGTCTTTTTATTTTCTTCAACTGCAGTGTGTTTTCTGTTTGTCCCTACAGTATATATTCCACCTTAGTAATATATCCTAATGCCAGCTTTAACAAAATAACCCAAGCATAACATCACATTTCAAATGAAATTGTATTGTTTCCTAAACAAAATATTTTCTCCTCATGCAATATTAATAAATCTGATCCCAACAACTTTTTCCAAAAAGGTCGAAAAAGTCACCACATACAAAGAACAACCAATCTGTCTGAATTTTTCCCTTGGTTTATATTTCTTGTAATGTTTTATCCTGCCATTTTGGCAAGAACCTTTTCGGGAAAAAAAAAAAGAAAAAAAAGTGAAATCTCACAGGAATTATGGGAAATATTTAATAGGTAAAAGTTAAAAATAAAACTTACAGAAACATCTCACTGCCTTGGCTAGAATTTCAGGACATGTCCAGAAGTAAGTTAATCAACAACTTTGTTTTCATTTACACGAGAAAAACAATCTGTTTGTTGTAATTACAGCTTTTCTTGTTCCTGTCCGTCTCTTGGCTCATTCTACACTCAAACCCATCTGCTGTTCACCGTGCCGCCACATCCGAACCCGAGCAGACCCAGAAAAAAACGATCATCCCCAGTGGCCCTCGTTTCATTGGCCCACCAGGCTTTTGGAAGATTGATGATCAGTCGGTAAGCTGCCACAGCACCAGATTTGCAGAAGGTCTGGATTCACTGGTCTGGTAAAGGAAGGGCAGGAATAGCTGGGTAATTTGGCATCACTTTAGCCTTTATTTGCTGGCTGGGCCAGCAGTGTTGGAAAGACAGTCATGCATGTCGTCCCAAACAACTGCTGCCAAAGAGAACCAGATGATGATTTTATTTCTGAGAAAAAACACCTTTTTTGTTATTGTTATAATTAACAAAAACGTCTCATTCTGAAGTCCGAAGTTTTGTGACATTAGATATGATGCAGACCAAACAATTTTGGACTTAAAGGATTAGTTCACTTCAGAATTCAAATTTCTTGATAATTTACTCACCCCCATGTCATCCAAGATGTTTATGTCTTTCTTTCTTCAGTCAAAAAGAAATTAAGGTTTTTGAGGAAAACATTCCAGGATTTTTCTCCATATAGTGGACTTCAACAGCTACCAACGGGATGAAGGTCCAAATTACAGTTTCAGTGCAGCTTCAAAGGGCTCTACACGATCCCAGACGAGGAATAAGGATCTTATCTAGAGAAACAATTGGTCATTTTCTAAAAAAAATAAAAATTTATATACTTTTTAACCACAAATGCTCGTCTTGCACTAGCTGTGTGATGCGCCACGCATTACGTAATCATGTTGGAAAGGTCACACGGAAGTACCGCGGTAGGGCGAAAAACTCATTTTCTCCTCCAACTTCAAAATCATCCGACATCGTTTTTACCTTTTTCTTTTTTTTTTTTTGTAAAGGGCGTTTGACTTAGTCTTTGCACGTTCGCTTTGTAAACACTTGCTCTGTACTTCCGCCTACATCATGCAGCTTAATCTAGACATTTAGTTGTTGGTTGAAGGTCTGATGCATATGGCACACTTAACTGGAAACACTTCAAAAGTATGTGAAGTTCGCGGCTCCATTGTTGCAGTAAACTTCCACAACGTTCTTGAACGAATAATTTATTAGATGCACACCGGTCTGCTATTGTAGGGACATCGACTTTACATTTTCACGCCCCTAAATGTGGAACAAAACGAACTGTAATTGGTTGCGTTACATGTCAGTCAAACGTTCTCTCGGGCGGTCCGTGGCCAATGAAAGCTGTGATAGAGTCCAGACCTTCTGCTGCAGTCTGAAGGTCTGGCTACGCAAGACTACCGCACACATAACGTACAAGAGACTAAACATGACTCGTTCTTTGCTTAGAAGTAAAAAGAAGTTGGAAATGTCTTTGCAGCGATATACTGTTAACGAACATCCCGACACTGTCCACACTGCTGAGAGGTTTAGATGAATATGTAAATATGTGCTGCCCGCTTTCCTCTCAATAACAAAATAAACACGCAACAGAAATAACAGCGGTGAGAAAGCAGCAGTTAAGAAAGCATCTGATCATAGCGATTCACCGGCATTATGTCGACAGATGAGGTAATTAAAATTACACTGTTATGATAGTTTGATTAAAAAATATATTTGAGACTATAGATGAATTATAGTTTGAATTAATCCTTTTTCTTTGCATCTCTTTCGGCATTATCCTGAACATTGTATAAGCATTCATGTTACAAGCTGTTAACACATTCACAATAAAAAGCCGATTAATATATTCAAATTCTTACATATAGTCCCTTTAAGTGTTCTGTCAAAGTAATGTCAGCACATCATGACATACCAGTGACAAACAACAACGTTCTCTCATTTGAAGCTCTGCAAAAGGAACACTGGTAATTAAAGTACATCTATCATCTGTCAAATGTCTGACAGCTGAGGCTGCGGGTGGCAGGTATGGTTTCAGTACATCTTAAATATTAATCGGATTGGATGCGTCACTTAAGTCTCTGTATTGGTAGTGGTTAGCAGCTAAATATCTGGGCTAACCCAAATTGGGTCTACTTGGGAAGGGTTTGTCTATTCAATTACTATTATGCCCAGCATGAGAGTTTTTGGAACAACTAAATGGCAAGTGGCCAGAGAGAATTCAGCCAGAATGGCTACCATTGTGATTTCTCTTGAGTTGACACATTGTCAGAACCTTGCCAGTGTTATCGGCACTGATCCACTCTAAAGTACATGGTTATTATCATGACTTAATTTTGTGGACCTCCATGCAATGAGACGTTGTGGTAATTTAGTTTTGTTGGCGCAAAATCTATTTTAACTCTAGCTCACAACAGCAGCTGGTTCAGCTAGCTCATTTTGGGCTCTCTACATTTCAAAAATATTAATATTATATCAATATAGGCTACCCATGACTATGAGCCAACTAAAATGTCAGACTAGGTGTTTTCAAATTGGGGCCCGGGGAGGCATGAAGAAAAGTTCAGGGAAAAACAGTTAACCAAAAATTAACCAAATTTGCCATTACCATTTCATTCTGTCAGATTTGTGAGATATAAAGTCAGAATTGCGAGATATAAAATCAGAATTGCGTGATATAAAGTCAGAATTACGAGATATAAAATCAGAATTGCGTGATATAAAGTCAGAATTACGAGATATAAAGACAGAATTGTGTGATAGTCACAGTTGCGAGTTACAAAGTCAGAATTGGGAGATATAAAGTCAGAATTGTGAGATATAAAATCAGAATTTTGAGATATAAAGTCAGAACTGTGTGATATAAAGTCAGATTTGTGAGATATAAAGTCAGAATTGCGAGTTATAAAGTCAGAATTGCATGATATAAAGTCAGAATTGTGAGATATAAAGTCAGAATTGGGAGATATAAAGTCAGAATTGTGAGATATAAAGTCAGATTTGTGAGATATAAAGTCAGAATTGCGAGTTATAAAGTCAGAATTGCATGATATAAAGTCAGAATTGTGAGTTATAAAGTCAGAATTGCATGATATAAAGTCAGAATTGTGAGATATAAAGTCAGATTTGTGAGATATAAAGTCAGAATTGCGAGATATAAAATCAGAATTGCGTGATATAAAGTCAGAATTACGAGATATAAAGACAGAATTGTGTGATAGTCACAGTTGCGAGTTACAAAGTCAGAATTGGGAGATATAAAGTCAGAATTGTGAGATATAAAATCAGAATTTTGAGATATAAAGTCAGAACTGTGTGATATAAAGTCAGATTTGTGAGATATAAAGTCAGAATTGCGAGTTATAAAGTCAGAATTGCATGATATAAAGTCAGAATTGTGAGATATAAAGTCAGAATTGGGAGATATAAAGTCAGAATTGTGAGATATAAAATCAGAATTTTGAGATATAAAGTCAGATTTGTGAGATATAAAGTCAGAATTGCGAGTTATAAAGTCAGAATTGCATGATATAAAGTCAGAATTGTGAGATATAAAGTCAGAATTGCGAGATATAAAGACAGAATTGTGTGATAGTCACAGTTGCGAGTTATAAAGTCAGAATTGCGTGATATAAAGACAGAATTGTGTGATAGTCACAGTTGCGAGTTATAAAGTCAGAATTGTGAGATATAAAGTCAGAATTGTGTGATATAAAGTTAGAATTGGGAGATATAAAGTCAGAATTGTGTGATAGTCAATTGCGAGTTATAAAGTCAGAATTGTGAGATATAAAGTCAGAATTGCGTGATATAAAGTCAGATTTGTGAGATATAAAGTCAGATTTGTGAGATATAAAGTCAGAATTGCGTGATATAAAGTCAGATTTGTGAGATATAAAGTCAGAATTGCGAGATATAAAATCAGAATTGCGTGATATAAAGTCAGAATTGCGAGATATAAAGACAGAATTGTGTGATAGTCACAGTTGCGAGTTATAAAGTCAGAATTGCATGATATAAAGTCAGAATTGGGAGATATAAAGTCAGAATTGGGAGATATAAAGTCAGAATTGCGAGATATAAAGTCAGAATTGGGAGATATAAAGTCAGAATTGCGAGATATAAAGTCAGAATTGGGAGATATAAAGACAGAATTGTGTGATATAAAGTCAGAATTGTGTGATAGTCACAGTTGCGAGATATAAAATCAGAATTGCGTGATATAAAGACAGAATTGCGAGATATAAAGACAGAATTGCGTGATATAAAGTCAGAATTGCGTGATATAAAGTCAGATTTGTGAGATATAAAGACAGAATTGGGAGATATAAAGTCAGATTTGTGAGATATAAAGACAGAATTGCGTGATATAAAGTCAGATTTGTGAGATATAAAGACAGAATTGCGTGATATAAAGTCAGATTTGTGAGATATAAAGACAGAATTGTGTGATATAAAATCAGAATTGCGTGATATAAAGACAGAATTGCGAGATATAAAGACAGAATTGTGTGATAGTCACAGTTGCGAGTTATAAAGTCAGAATTGCATGATATAAAGTTAGAATTGGGAGATATAAAGTCAGAATTGTGAGATATAAAGTCAGAATTGCATGATATAAAGACAGAATTGGGAGATATAAAGACAGAATTGTGAGATATAAAGTCAGAATTGTGTGATAGTCACAGTTGCGAGATATAAAATCAGAATTGCGTGATATAAAGACAGAATTGCGAGATATAAAGACAGAATTGCGTGATATAAAGACAGAATTGTGAGATATAAAGACAGAATTGTGTGATATAAAATCAGAATTGCGTGATATAAAGACAGAATTGCGAGATATAAAGACAGAATTGTGTGATAGTCACAGTTGCGAGTTATAAAGTCAGAATTGCATGATATAAAGTTAGAATTGGGAGATATAAAGTCAGAATTGTGAGATATAAAGTCAGAATTGCGTGATATAAAGTCAGAATTGGGAGATATAAAGTCAGAATTGTGAGATATAAAGTCAGAATTGGGAGATATAAAGTCAGAATTGGGAGATATAAAGTCAGAATTGCGAGATATAAAGACAGAATTGTGTGATATAAAGTCAGAATTGTGTGATAGTCACACTTGCGAGATATAAAATCAGAATTGCGTGATATAAAGTCAGAATTGCGAGATATAAAGACAGAATTGTGTGATAGTCACAGTTGCGAGTTATAAAGTCAGAATTGCATGATATAAAGTTAGAATTGGGAGATATAAAGTCAGAATTGTGAGATATAAAGTCAGAATTGCGTGATATAAAGTCAGAACTGCAAATTATAAAGTCAAAATCGCGAGATATAAAATCAGAATTGCGAGATATAAAATCAGAATTGCATGATATAAAGTCAGAATTGTGTGATATAAAGTCAGAATTGCGAGATATAAAGACAGAATTGCAAGTTATAAACTCAAATTCTGAGAAAAAAAAAGTCAGTCTTTTTTTCTCAGAATTGGACTTTACAACTCGCCATTGCGAAAAACATTGTGAGTCTCGCAATTCTGAGAAAAGAAGTCAGAATTCTGCGATAAAAATCGCAATTACCTTTTTAATTTTTTTTTTATTTAGTGGTGGAAACAAGCTACCATACAAAATAGATAACTTGGCAGAAAGTAAGTATTTTCCAGATTATATTTTATACATGTAGGACAATTATGGAGGACAATTACAGTTGGTCAAACATTTTTCTATTTCACAGTTTAATAGTTTTGGTCCAAAATACTAAAGCTATACATATTGCTGTATATATTAAATGTCAAATATGTTTGACTGACTGTGATTGTGCTACACAGCAGTTCGGTGTGGACACTGATCTGGTTCATGACACTGGGTTAGAGACACTGTCCTTTAACACAGGAGGTGTTAACCTGCTTCCTCTGGTTTCTCTAACTTCTCAAGCAGAGTTGATGATGCAGTCCTCTCCATTGTCTCTGTGAAGGCGTATCGGTGAGGCTTTTAAGGAAATTAAATCAATGACTGAACATCAAAGTTGTGTTAAATGTGCTAGAAGGTGGTTCTCTAATGCTGCCCTTAATTAAAGGCTGAATCGATGACCTTTAGTGAAAGGTCTGCTGGAGTCTGATAGCAGCTTCTCTCCATTAAAAGTTTCGTTTCACAAAGACTTTTGACAGTCTTCGGTCTCCTGTTTTCCTGAGGGGACTTAATTATAATGGAAAATTATTTTATTAATTCAGTAGTCACTGATTTGGTGAAACATTATAGTCACGTCAGGTAAATTATTAAACTGGTAAAATAAATTATTATTATTATTCTTATTAAATTATTAAAGGCGACTCCCAAGTACTTTGTGATGACATAACATGACTTCTGTCCAAATACAGAACAACCAAAGACATTATGGAGAGAAATAAAACATCGACAGAGTATAATAACTATCTTGTCAATCAAAGCTTGGATATTGTGGTGATTTCTTTGAACATCACATATCTAGGCCCTGTTTACTCCTGGTATTAAGATGCATTTTGGTTGATCATATCACAAGTGGACGGCGCTAAATACAGTTGTAAATGGCGTCTAAAATGTTTTGAGCTTGTTCGCTTTCGATCACTTCCAGAGGTAGTCAAAAACGCATCTGACCACATTGCTTTCATAGTGTAAATGCCCATGTGGTCGAATGTGTTTAAACAGCCACAAAAGACGCCTTCTCTTCACCTATTTACCTAATGTGTAAACATTATGGGAAGCGCACTAGCCAGACGGGATTTAAACTTTGGCGGTTGAAGACCCAAGTTTGGTTTGAAGACGAAAAACATACCAAATGTTCTCTCACCATTCCTGTTTTCTAACATGCACTCTCAGCGTTGTCTCCCTCGTCTTCTTGTGATACGATCGACCAAAACGCATCTTAATACCAGGTGTAAACAGGGCCAGAAAATTTTGGAGGGCTGGAGGTTGATTGGTGTCAGTTCTAATCAAAGAAGAAAACCACATTTCATTTGACACATTGAAATTGTATAGTGAATTAAGGACAAAGTGAGAAGACAACAACAGAATAAAGACTGTTCAGAGTCACTGTTTTAGACTTGTTTCTCAAAAAGTGCTTTCATTGAACAAGAGTGCTTGCAGACCCACGGGGGGTATGTGGGTCAGGACTGTCAGAATCAAACTGCCTTTACGCAAAGTGATGGGTCTTTTGCCCCTTTATGCCCCCTTTTTCTTTCCCAGCTCGCCCCCTGCCCATGTCTCCAGGCCTTGGGGAAAATGTTCCTTTGCCCTCCATTAGGAGTGTTCAGTGTTGATCCCCAGCACTCTTGCCACTATTAGTCGAGGAGAGCGTCAGTAATGGTGTCGAATGCCTGTGGCGCGAGGACAGTTCCACACACAATGGCAGTCCCAAACTGCAAACTCACACCACAGACCTCAGAGCTGCTGTTGTGCCCTTCTGAAGGAGGTTGCCTTGGCTCTGAGATCATCAAGAAAGTTCATCAATCTCCACTGAGATTGACCATGTATGCACTTTTTTGTGCTAAAGTCTATGTTTGACTATTTCCTTGCATAAAAATGTACTATGATAACCATAGTTTAAAACCAAAATACCACAGTTATTAGCATCAATCAAACGTTTTAAGAAATCTACTTTAAACTACTGGTTCTTTCACTCAGATAGCCTTTTCTATAAAGGAAATGCCACTTTCCTGTTTGGGATCATGTGTGAACAGGAGCCATTGTTAAAATACTGCCAAATCAGCTCTGTTAATTTAATGAGGAGTTGCCTGAACATTGGCAGAAACATTTTGTACTGATGCTCTGTGTGAAAAAGCAATACGATTAACTTATTATCTGAGCACGTACAAGGTTTGAATGGTCATAAAAAAATGGAAAAAAAAATAACAGGGAAAAAATATATATATTTTATTGATTGATACTTTTATTCAGAAAGAACACGTTAAATTGATGAAATAACAGTAAAGGCATTTCTAATGCTTCTAAAGATTTTTTGCTGTTCTTCAAACAAAAATTCTTGAGCATCAAATCAGCATATAAAGGCCCTTTCACACTGAACGTGACGCAAAAAAGCGAGGCGAATCGCGGAAGAACGGACCTTTCACACTGAATGTGAAACGACTGATCATCTTCTGCTAATTCACGCCTGCACGCTAGGTGGCGCCACCACTCTCGCCCTTCTGTGCAACAGCAGCTGCTCCGGGCACGTGATCTAAAGCACAACTCTAATTGGACAGCCTGTTTCATCGTGGAGCGGTGGGGAAAAAAAAAAAATCGACACACAGGTCGAAAAAAAAAAAATCCTCGCTTTTTCGCGCACAGTGTGAAAGGCTCCGTAGGGATCTATTGTTTCGATTCAAGAGCGTCATTGTGGCGAAAATTCGCACCGAATTTCGCGTTCAATGTGAAAGGGCTTTAATGGAGTAATATAATAATAGAAAACAGCTATTTTAAATTGGAATATTATTTCACAATATTACGGTCTTTGTATTTTATCAAATAATTGCAGTTTTGGTGAACAAAACTTTTCTTTCAAAAACATTTTCAATCCTGCCAGTCTACTAAATAAGTTCTAGTGTGAAATTTGTAAAAATGTATTTATTTTTTGGTGATTTTCATTTTATGAATAAAGATTTTTTCAAAAAAAAAAAAAAAAAAAAGCCGTAAATTTACAATATAATTTTTATAAGGCTGGAGTCGAAAATCATGATCATGAAATGAAAGAGTAAAACAATACATGTGGTTTTCTAACAAATTACATCAGAACTGCATTTTAGTGCTAAAAGACTGAAAACCGTTGCGTGCATGTGGTACATTTACTGGAAAAGGTCATGTTACTGCAATTTAATGGATTTCGTGTGTAAAAAATAGCAACTTAAAATAGAAAATAGAAACTTTTCAAATCTCGATGACCGTCGTGGCTGTCATAATACCTGTAGTCACAAAATCAACTATGAACAACTTTGGTTACCATAGTAAGCTTTAGTAAACATATTTTTAATTTCTTCACAGACAAAGAAAGACTCTCAATTTACACCAGGAAATGGGATCGCATCAAAGTACCTCGCATTCTGTTTCGCTTTTATACTTTCTACAAAAATTCTGAAGCCTGGTTCACAGTCTAAATCAAAGGATTTATCTATCGATTATCCTCACGGGTCTGATCACAACAGCCGGCAATAGTCTGTCTCCCCCTCAATGCCATCTGTCTGGTATGGATCCAGCGGGGAGAAAATCCAATGTTGGCAGAAGTTTCCCTTTTGAACTGATCTAAGATCAAATTCCCTTTCCATAACCCTCAATCTCAACCACAACAACAGAAACCACAAATCTGACTTCAGATCAGCACACAAAAACAAGTTTTAGCCAAATTAAGAGGCTCATCCCATGCAAACGCCCACGTTTTTGAAAAGAAATTGAGACCGCCGTCTCACATTTATGTTTGATGTCAGCCAGCATCATCCAAAGACAGACTCATCCTGCGCTGAGATCAAACAATGCTGTGAAGTTTTAATTAAAACCTTGATTAAAGAAAGACACATTCTGCATTGAAAGAAGGACGTCAATTTCTCATTACCTTAAATGCACACATCCAAACACACCAATAAACACTGAAAAAAGAAGAAAGAGCTTCTGAGGGAGTTTGTCTTTGAGGAGGGAATGTAGACGTTTCTCTTTGGACTTTAATTATGATTAAGTTTATTAATCATTACCCTCAATAGTGAATTACATCCCAGGTGTGATTAAACCAATACTATGATGTTTCAACCATCAACTAAAACCTCTAAGGGTAGTTACGACGAGGATATAAGGTTGTGCAACAGTGAAGACAAGTGTTTGTCTTTATAAGTTTTTCAGTAACACTTTATTTCAATGGACCACTTTAGACATTATACTATAAGTTGCTTTGCAACTACATGTTAACTAGCAGTCATTGGAGTATTAGTAGACTCACTGTCTAAGAACTCAAGAAGTGCAATATGTACCAAAATGGTGCTCTTCATGATTAAATTCTTCTAACAGGTCAACAAAATCCAAGTTAAAGGACAATGCCAACATAGCAGATGTAATGTAATATGTTTGGGAATGTATTTATTGATTTAACCAAATTTAACATCTTTTTATTTATTTAACTAAAGCTTTTGACACACTGGACCATGAGATTTTGTTAGATAGGCTTAGAAGTGTTGGTTTATCAGACCAGTAGTTGGTCTGTAGTTTTGTGGTTTAATGTTTATTTAAAAGGAAGAACTCAATGTGTGCAGGTGGAAGGTATCAGTTCAGACTCAATGGAAGTGGTGAAGGGAGTTCCCCAAGGATATGTGCTGGGACCATTATTATTCACTATATCTATAAATTGTCTTATTGTAACATTTGTATAAATTGGGATAATTCACCCAAAAACTGTGGAAGTCAGTGTGGTTGATGGACCACATTGACTTCCATAGTATTTTTTCTTTTCTCCATACTATGGAAGTCAATGGGGTGCATCAACTGGTTACCAACATTCTTCAAAATATCTTCTTTTGTGTTTAGCAGAAGAAAGAAATTCATACAGGTTTGGAACAACTTGAGGGTGAGTAAATGCTGTCATAACTGTCATTTTTGGGTGAACTATCCTTTTAATATTGAAAATGCAAGGTTTCGCTTTTATGCAGTCATCTATTGCTCTGCTCCTACAAAACAACAAGCTCTGGGTGATTTACAATCTGCTTTTGATATTATTCAAACAAGGTTTTATACTTTAAAGCTGGTTTAAAATATGCTGCCCGTTCGGACTGGAACTCTCTTCAAATGAAATTGAGGCTAAATCATTTGGTGTCTTTTAGTAATTTTAAAAAACACTTATGTGTGCACTAGAGAAAGATTTAGTGATTTGCAAATGCTTTTAAGGCTGTACTTTTATTGATATTTTATTGTGTGTTGTTGTTTGTTATACATGTATCTGTATATCCTATTTTGGTCAGGACACTCCTGTAAAAAATCATTTAATAATAGATAATAGATATTAGTCCACACTATGAGCAAGTATGAAGATTTTTAAAAATTGATTTAAATGTTTATTTATTTTTTTACACGGAAAGTGGAAATTGGCATCATCAATCGAAAAGGAAGCTTCTATATACAGTCATAAACTGTTATTTTAGGATGCCTTTCCAGACTATTTAAAAAGTTAACCCTCAAAATGAGTCCTGACCATCAACAACAGCAAAATGTGTTACCAAAACAGGCAAATAAGTGTTTCTATGTCGGTGTAACAATGGGTCAGCTGCACCGATGATGAATTTGAAACAAGTCTGTAATACCCATTTGAAACATCAACAGATCATCCTAGTATTTTCACTAACATTTTAAACCATTGATTGCAACATGATGTAGTTGATCAATTTGTGTTTCTTCACTATCATAAATCCTTGTTTTCCTTAAACAATAAAACAGACATCACTTACAAATAAGAGTTTATTTTAAAACATTGAAAAAATATCATTTACATTGCGACTATACATGAACACAGCTTCTTCATAAAATGCGCCCGTCGTTTGGACTTTCGGCCAATACGCCAAAACTATGTGGTGGCCACAACTGCAAAATCAAAAAAAAAAAATTAATTTCATATTAAATGATTATACTATGAAATATAGCATTATACCATTTTATGTTATAATTTTAAAACTTAGAAACTGAAGCACAGAAAACAACATCTTATTTTTTTTTTTTTTTACTCATAAGACCCTGTAAGAAAAAAAAAACACCCCTGTATCATTTGCCTTTGACTTTCCAATCAAGGGCTGACAGAAGGTGAGGAGACCTGTTCACAGGGTCATGGGCACATGACGCTATATGACACGACAGCTAAAAACAGTTTCAAATGAACACAGCACCCAGTTTTTTTAGCTAGAAACTGGATAACATTAGTTTGAAATAATTTAGTTGAATTTACAATAAAAAATAAAATTAAGAAAGGATCGTTTGTATTCTTGTTTGATGAAAAACAATACCTCACATGAAAAAACAAACACTACATAAAAGGGCAACAGTTCAAACTGAAAAGGCTTGTGGTTTGGCCTTTGGGGAAGCGTATAGGTCAAGAAATGAGACTGTATCCTCATTACCTTTAAGCAAACACGTCCTCGGATCAAGGCATAGGGAATTGGGCCATAGCTTCGGGAATCTGTGGAATTCCGAAGGTTATCGCCTTCCAGCCACACATGCCCTCTTGGTACCTATACGGCAGGATGGGAAGAGCAAAAGCTTAAACCATAAAGCTAACTGAAAATGATTTATTCTGATTGCAGCCACACCAAAAACAAGGTCTAAAATGATCCTCTGACCCATTCACATGTGGCACACAATATTGGTTCTCCCGGATTAGAGGATAAAGAAGAAGTTCCTAACAGTGAGAAAGTTCACATGACTTAACTGCTCATCTCAGATGGGAATGGGATCATTTTACTGACCGCTGGAGCCTCGCACCCCCCCTCCCACAACACCCCCTTTATCCTCTCGGTGAGGGGTGAAGCCACGCCTCCATGAGCTGCTTCATGGGTCTAGACCACGGACAGACCTGCCAGGCTGGGCCGGCAACCGAGCGAAGCCTGATCCACACTGACATCAATTAGGAATAATCTCATCACACAGGGAGAGTGGGGCTGTCAAGCCCCTAATTAAGTCCCCTCCACCCCCTCTATATGCGAGGCGAGGGTGAACAACACATCACGTTGTCATTATAAACATAACAGTATGGAGACGCCTATCTGGAACTGACCAAACTTTAATAAGAATTTTTATATCCGTTTTTCCCCCCTGCAGTAGAATTCTAAGAGTTCCAAATAATCGTTTGAAGAATTCCGTACAGTAGGATTTGATGTGCATAACTGTTTAGAAAGTATAATTACAGTCACACAGCAATGCATCAATGTGTGAAAAACCCCAAATATGACTTACAAAATGATTTGGTGACCTTCTGTATTGCAAACAAATTCTTCATTGACGAATGTAAAAAGAACTGTGATTATAAACATATGTCAGCATGTATTCGTCTTGCAGTCGACTCTCATTAGCATGGAAACATATGTTTGATCCCATCCACAAGAAATCTCAGCGCATCGTCATCTGCTGTTCAGAAGTGAAGCTTTTGTCCTGTCTGTCAGCCAAGCATATGAGACTTCACACCATACTGTGACCAGACACAAATGTTCGATCTTACAAATGGGAGGCATGTTAGAAGCATCTTGATTCTGGTCAACAAAAACCTCTACAACTATTAATTTAAATTACAGCTAGTATAGGGCTTATATTAGCTTTGAATTGCTTTCTAAACTTTGTTTTGCTATCATTTTGTTGGTAACTGAATAGAGTCCTGCAGGCATGATGTAATTTTGTAGGCCAACCCAGAAGTTTGCATCACCCTGGTTCCCTTGACAATATACCAGAAAGATTTTTCCAATTGCTTTTTGGTTTATTGCAGAAAATAAGCACTGTGACCAACAAAAGTTTGTGATACTTACATGTTTTATACATCAAGATCATTTTCAACTCTTATGAATTCTGAAGCCTAAATACAACTATCAGAAGTTAAACCTAAACTAACTACACCACAGTCACATGACTTCAACGCCACCACCATTAAAGGGATAGTTCACCTAAAAATAAAAATTATCCCATGATTTACTCACCCTCAAGCCATCCTAGGTGTATATGACTTTCTTCTTTCAAACGAACACAATCAGAGTTATATTTAAAAATATCCTTAGTCCTCCAAGGTTTATAATGGTTGTGAATGGCAGCCCAAATTTCCATCCATCCATAAAAAAAAAAAAAAAAATGAATCCATACGACTCCAGGGGGTTAATAAAGGCCTTCTGAAGCGAATCGATGCATTTGTTTAAGACAAATATCCTTATTTAATACTTTATAAAGTAAAATAATGAGCTTCCGGCGCGACAGCCATACGCATTCGACGTACGTCCAAAAAGTGAACTTCTGCGATGTAGTACACAATGCCATGACGTTCTACACTGTGCCATGACGTACTACGCTAATACGTCATGTCATTGTGTACTACGTCACGGAAGTTCACTTTTTGGACGTACGTCGAATGCATTCACAACCATTATAAACCTTGGAGGACTAAGGATATTTTTAAATATATCTCTGATTGTGTTTGACTGAAAGAAGATGGTCATATACACCTAGGATGGCTTGAGGGTGAGTAAATCATGGAATAATTTTCATTTTTGGGTGAACTAACTCTTAAAGCTGCCGACAACTCTTTCAGTCTTTATTTAAAATGTACAATTTGGAAAGTTGCAAGAGCATGAGTCTAAATGAGGCTGTAAACATCCCTAAATGTCATAACATCCTACAGCCTCTGTAGTCCCATTTAACCACTTATTAGCAACTGCTTTCTCAAGACACGTTAAAGGTTCAGTTTACCCAAAAATGAAAATTATCCCATAATTTTACTCACCCTCAAGCCATCCTAGGTGTATATGACTTTCTTCTTTCAGCCAAACACAATCGGAGATATATTTAAAAATATCCTGACTCTTCCAAGCTTTATAATGGGAGAGAATGGGGCTCAAAGCCCAAAAAAGCACATCCATCCATCATAAAAGTAATCCATACGGCTCCAGGGGGTTAATAAAGGCCTTCTGAAGCAAAGCAATGCGTTTTTGTTACGAACATATCCATATTTATAACTTTATAGACTATAATCACTGGCTTCCGGTAATGGCTGTATGCGAGTCTAGTTCTGGCAGAAGAGTGAACTTTGACCCGACACATGACGTATTGACGAACGCAGAAGCGCAGAGGATAGAGCAAAACACCAGTCATGAGTTAGACGTCTAAAACAAGAATTTTTAAAGAGAAATGTCAGAGGATTTCGATATAAGAGAGATCGGAGCTTAAGTTTGTTGCCCAGCCCTATTTGTTTGAACCACAAGAGGCTTACGCTACTCCTAGATCCTATGTCATGCGTCGGGTCAGAGGTCACTCTTCTGGAAGAAATGCAGGAAGAAATAGGAGGGACGAGAAAATAATATTGAGGCTTAGGTTTGGACACACTGGACTAAATGGAACACTGTCCCAAAACAGGTAAACATAATACAGGGAAATGTGATTTCTGTGGGTAGGAAGAAACAGTAGAACATGTTATGACATATTGTAAGAAATATGAAAGAGAAAGAAGACTTACTTAGAGCTGAAAATACACTTTGATTTAATAGATTTTCTCCGAAACGAGTCAAAAGATAATTTATTGTTTCAATATCTTAGAGAAACTAATTTAAGTGAGAGGATATAGGTTTTTTCTTTTTAAACAATGTATATAGTAGACATTCTGGTCCACTATCCATACCAGTTGGTGGCGGTAATGCCCCAGTTTGTTGTTTGCCAACCAACAATAAACCCCAGAAGAAGAAGATTTTTTCTTATAAAACATATCGCTTTGCTTCAGAAGGCCTTTATTAACCCCCTGGAGCCATATGGATTACATTTATGATGGATGGATGCTCTTTTTTGGACTTCAAAATCTAGGGTACTATTTACTCCCATTATAAAGCTTGGAAGAGTCAGAATATTTCTTAATATAACTCCGATTGTGTGTAGGATGACTTGAGGGCGAGTAAATGATGGGATCATTTTCATTTTTGGGTGAACTAACCCTTTAAATCTTAAAAAAAAAAAAAAAAAAAAAAAAAAATCACTAGTGGGATGTTTTTTTTTATGTTATCTTGAGGTTGTGTAAACAACAGACCTTATTTCATGCATTTAACCAAAAAAACGAATTTAAAAAAAAATGACAAGGACGATGGAAGTGAAAACTCAAAAACGCTAACTTGTTTCTGGGTTTTAAGACTCATTCCTGCAGCACTCTACTGAACACTTTCTCCTGTTTATACTGTAGGTCTTGCCCATGAACATGCTGTGGTTTGGAGTCATGCAGTGAAAAACAGCTGCGTAAGATCACACAGCCAAATCGGTAATTAGCCTCCTATCTTTGATTGACAAATCCTTTACTTTCCCAAAGGCATTTTATATAAAGAAACAAACAAATCATCCTGTCATATTGAAGGTAGTATTTAAACCTACTTGCCAAGAGACTTTTTTTTTTTACTAAAACGTTTATAAAGTGTTAATATTTCCGTGTTTTTAGATACCACAAAGCCATAGATATGACTTATTATATTAGCATTAGTTTTGTGTTTTCTCTCAAATATACACAAGAATCAACACGAAACAACTGTGACCTTGCAACAAAAATGCAACGCAAGACAAAATGGCCATTAAAATGCAATCAGAATGCAAGAAAGAAGACCAATCGCAATTTAATATGTAAATCATTGCTGTTAATTTTGATATTCTAATTAATGGGAGATTTTCAAACTTTAATCTTAGATTTTAAAAGGAGAGGAGAAAGTATCAGGACATCGATGCCTTGTAATTATTCTGCAATTCATTAAATTGTCATTGTAATCAGTTTAGGTTCGACTAGTACTGAGACCGAGCAAAGTTCTACAGTCTTTTTCAGCTGAGGGTTTGTATCTCTTTACCTTAAATGACTGCGGTGACAGGCCTTTCTTTCTCTCCTTTCTCTTCATCACTTGCTCTACTCATCTGGCACTAACACTAACAGCTTCGGGAAAAATTACAGGCCAGAACCGCACAGAGTCAAGGTGAAAAAAACAAAACAAAAAACAAGCAATAACAGCTATTTCAGTGACAGGGTGGCTATGCTCTCTCAGGACAAATAATAACTGAGAAACGAGCATTTGTTGCTACCATAAGGTAAATGTTTTACCCAACAGAGGTGAATGCATGTGAAATTCAAATGCATACACCTTAAGAGTAAACGCAGTGGTTCATACAAAAAACGAATACAGGGAGTCTGTGTCTTCATTCTTTCATGCAGAGCTCATGTCAGTGCACTACAGTAGGTACTCACATAAGTGTGTGTTTTAAAGATGTCAGATGGTCCACTGGTGCAGACTTTGTCCCCCTCCAGTCCGATCACTCTTTTACAGATGTTCATCTTTGGGTCAAAAGGACTTTTGGCTATTACAATATCCCCTCTGAAAGAACGAAACAGGTGAGGTCAAAACGAAGCCAAAGGTTTGGCATGACAGTATCACTTTAAAATAAACGCATTTGATACACACTCACTTTTGTATTCGACAGAGGTGACGGCTTACTCGTTCTGAGAAAACCACATCGTGGTTAGTGATGGTGGGTTCCATGGAAGGTCCTGAACACTGTTGTACAGTAGGTGAATTGTGGGTAGATATAAGAATTTATATTTATGTCTTTGTATGTTTCAGCAAATGCTTTGACTAAACATCTCCAAGAAACTTACAGACACAAATTCGCCAATATACTCGAAGGCACAGTGAGCGATGCAGCCATACTGGACGGTGTAACCAGCAAAGCTAATTGTCTTCACAAAGAAACCACGAAACATCCTGCTGCTCCTCAGAGATGCTGAAATTAAAAACAAAAAACAATCAATCACAACCAACACTGATATTGTCATACAGGAGAGATTTGCTTTGAGTTCTAAACTAGGTTGATGATTATTAAAGTCAGATTAAAACTTAAAAATAGTTTTCAGGAAGAGTGATAAGAAATTACTGGAGTAGGGAAGTCGGCATGAAATGGCATCAAATCATCAAATGCATCTTACTTGCTTAAGAATAAAGCATGTGCAAATTTTAGCATTTCCAAAATGTATGAGCTGTCTGAATGCCTAGCTGAACTGGTTTGTTCACTTGCTAATAAAAAATATCACATGCTTGTGTATGACAGTGTTGTTACTGGTAACTTAAAATGGTAACACTAGTATTGGGAACAATTCTGACTTTTAACTAGTTGCTTATTAGCTTGCATATTGGCTGTTTATTAGTACTTGGGTCATTGACGAATAAGGTTTTTAAAAGTGTAAAAAAAAACCTAATGGAGATATAATTCATTTTGAAGTGTTAACAATGAGTTTATGTGGTTTTTATAATCAATTAACACTGCTTTTGTCATTTTTTACAAGATGGACAAAATTTGTCACCAAAAAAGTCATTCGGTTTAACCAAAATTTCGGTTTTACCTAATGACACTTTTGGTTATACCGAATGACGATATTTTCTAACAATGCTAACAGGCTGATATCTAGCTAGCTAGCTAGCAAAAGGACAATCAAACATTTTATATTTAGTACAAGTTTTTAAAATATTACAACATTTTCCATGTTTTATAGCGGTTGTATCGAATGACCTGATGTTTCGGGACATGCGTATGAGCAAGTGAAAACATGAATTTTTCAAATAGTTAAGAGAGAGTTAGTTACTTTGCTTCACAACCATGTGGTCCTTTGCAGGTGTCTGAATGATGTCAAATCCTGTCACATGATATTGAACGCATGACTTGATCCAAAATGGTCCCTTTATATTGGTTACTCCGAATGACATCAATGAAATTAATTTTTCCGGACATTCTTTCTCATAACAAAGCAACGACTTCTACACATAATTTTAATACCATTTTGCACTGTGTTGATATATGATGTTATAAAATCATGCCAGTATAAAAAAATATATACATTTATTACATTTTAAGATATTTTAATCACAAAGGAAATGGCTGTATTGGCCTTTGGACGGTTAAACCGAATGACCTTTTGACACTTCAAAATCTTTAAAATACCTTTATATGTAGCAAAATGTAATTAAAACCTTTGGATTCAATAAAAGTGATCTAGTTGTACTACCTTACATACTTTGGATGTCATATCTTTGTTTTTTATTATTATTAAGGCCTTTGGACAAAAAAATTACCTGTCACGTCACTTATAAAGCACATATTAATGCCTTATTCTGCATGACCATATTCTACATCCCTAAACTCTACCACATACCTAAACTTAACATCAAAAACCTTCATTATCTTAGTCAATGCTAATTTCAACATTTACTAATACATTAATAAAATCAAAAGTTGTATCAGTTATTATTTAATGGATTTGAGCTAACAATAAATATTTGTATTTTTATTACCCAATGTTAACAAAGATTATTAAATATTATAACAAATGTATTGCTCATTTTTAGTTAATGTTAGTTAATGCGTTAACAAACGTTAACTAATGGGACCTTGTTGTAAAGTGTTACCAATAAAACATTAGATGAAAAATTAATTAAAATTATGAAAAACACAAACTTAAACTAAAATTAAAATAAAAACTAAAAAAAAGCCAATTAAAATTATTAATAAAGAGTATATAAATAATACTAAAATAACACTGGTGTATGGCGCTTTCAAGACGCATGAATTAAACCCCGAATTTAGTATGAAACGTCATACATTAATATTTTTATTAATTATTTTATGATTAGTTGACTATCCTAAATCATTCTCTGGAGCGCTAATCACTACACCACAACTCCAAATGAAAACCTAAAATTTGCATGGAAAGTCTCAATTGGAAATCTCACTCAGTGCCAAAAACTGACGACGCACGTCTGTGCCAGAGGCTCGAAAGTGGCTTTTAAACACTTTGTCACGGAGGTGGTGGTGGTGGTGGGGAAATGCACCTCACACATTTAATGGCTAACGGTTAAAACTGTGAAACCAAAGTGATCATTAGAGATGGTGTTTCATTCTCAGCAGCCTCTACAACCCATCAACAAGGCACAAAGGTCACTCTTTGTGCCTTGTTGATGGGTTGGGCATCTGACCCTGTCTGAGACAACCCAATCTACACCTGTGGGAGCAGGTGACAGCGCTAGAAGGCACAGGTTCATCTCCTCGAACTGAAAAAAAGTTACGCTATGGCCATAGCAACAGAAGACACAAGCTCCTTTGTTTGTCCTCGCACCCCGGCTCTTTAACTGATAAAACTGTGGTGCGCTGTCTGAATAAACAGTCCATCCTCTCTCAAACTATTGACTTTTCCTTGGCCATCAAGCTAGCAGGGTGCGTGAGTCAATAAAGGTCGTGTTTGGATGTTTGTACACATCCGTGAAACCTCGCTTGGCAGATAAACAGCTCAAAAGATAAACCAACACTTCAATGTTGTGCCGTTTGTCAGTTCATAACAAGAAACTCTAAAAATCGCAATTAGAAAACGAATCTTCAGAAGAACAACCAATGTCCAATGAAGGATAAACCTCAATCTTTTCTCCTGAAACAAACCAAAGGAATTAAGGCGACCCGGCCGAGCAGAAACTAAACGAAACAGAGCCCTATCCCAAAAGCCCCTATTGCCTCGGGAATGACTTCTCCAATATGGGGTGGAATTAATCCCCCTGTCCCCTACTTCCTCCATCTCAGTCCCAGGCCAAGTGTCAGGTGTCCGTCTCCGTGTGTCATGGAAAGTGCTACACCTAATCCCATTACCCACCAGCCATCTCCTCGTCCCTGACACCCCTCTCTTTCCATTCCGGTCAGACATCGAATCCACACCTTTGAATCCTCATAATTACGTCTGATACCCCCAACACAAACACAACATGCGAGAGTTGGCTCCTCTACCCAAAGGCCCCCTCCGTCCGGGGATGTTTCTGCCTGACTGGATGTGGTCGTATCTCAGGGAGGCAGTGAAAGGGCCAGCTGTTGTTTTGCTTATCAAACTCCAGGGTGGGACAAACAAACTATTGTTTCTGAGCCGTTTTCCTTGGCAATTGATCGGGCACAGATTCTCTGCCTAAACTATAGCATATACTGTACATTCTTCTTTTAAATCTCTGTGCAGCTTGTTACAAAGTGCATCTTTTGGGATAAAAAAATGACTAATTGACTATAAATATTTGATGGAAAAATACGGTTAATTGTTACCGGTAAGTTTTTGTACTCTATATAGTGAAAAACTGTAATATATCTAATGGGACATTTCATAAAGTTTTACGGTAAATTACAAGAGGTGAATTTAAAGACAACTTTTCTGAGAGGATTTTGCTGTGCAAACTGTCTGAAAACTAATACATAGCTCTAAGGGCTGCCAAAACGTTTGAAGTGGGCGGAGCCACTTTTACTAAAATGGCTATAACTCGTGAACGGGATGATATATTTTAACCAAACTTGGCATGAAAAAGGATGTGGCGACTGACCACTTGGCAGTGCTATAACATGGAAAAAAACTTAAAAATGGCAATAACTACGCAACCCGTAGTCTGATTGACTTGAAAATTGGCATTCGGTGTCTTTGACCAAGGTGCCAAGACCACCTTTCAGGGCATTCACACATCTCGAAAAACGTGGCCAGCAGTGGCCAATAAATTTTGAGCAGCTATCAGACAAGGTTAATGGAGGCAGATCGGAACGAAACTCTCTGGGCCTGTTTAGGGGCTTTCGCACCGAATAGTTCTAGGAACTAGCCAATAGGATAGTTCCCTGAGAACTAATTTCTCCACCGGGCCATGTTCCTGGTTGCATTCGCACCGGTAATAGGAACTGTGAAGCGGCCGACAGCAGCGTCTTTAAGCGTGGCATTTACAAATGCTAAAAACCCGTGGATGGAAGACGCCGTGATCGGAGCTGTGTTTGTTGTGTGTCGTGGGTTTCATGATAACGGAGATGGAATGTAAACGCATAATTTACATGACTGAAAGAGCAAAAAGTGGGGCTAAGAGACGAAATCTCCTATGACAACTTACAATATTACATATCATCAGGGTGGAGAAAAGAACACAACTCTGCAGACAACAGGTAAATGTAGTTCCAGCGGTGCGAACACGGCAAAATCTGGGTACTTCAGCCAATAGTTCTAGGAACTATGAAAAGGTTCCTCCGGTGCGAAAGCCTTTTTTGATCACGGCCCTAGAGGCCTGTGAAAAATTCGAAAGAAATCGGCCACTGGGGGGCGCCTTTGCGTTTTTCACATGCATAAAGGATTGTATATCACACGATTTTTCGCACACGCCCACAACATTCATACCACATGGTAAAACTCCTCATTCTGAGCAACTTTGCCTCTAGGATGGCCACTGTCCACTGAATCGTTCGTTAAACATCGGAGATTATTACAAAACCCAACTTTGGCGAACTAGTCCTAGGTTTTTGGCTCAACTTCGATAAAACCACTGTGGCACAATTCTCGGGACTCTCTAGGTAATAATTATCAAAAAAAAAAAAAAAAATGTTGAACTTTGGCCTTTGGATAGCTATAGCAGGGTCATTTGGAAAATAAGGGTCAAGTCTACCCAAAAGCCTTTCATTCCTAAATGAAAACTCATCATTAGGTGAGCACATGCGGCAACATGATTTTAAAGAAGCATGGAAACTTTTATGGACATCAGGCCATACTGTAGGTGGGGCTATAACTGTTAAAAAGGTGTAAAAATGCTGTATTTCTATGGCAAATCCCATTAATTGGCTCAAATTGGCCCTCTTCCTGCCTGACTTGCGTAGAACTTCACGAAATTGGGTGTGCATATGCGTCACATGATCCTAAAGAAGCATGGAAACTTTTATGGACATCGGGCCAAAGCTGGCACTTTAACTGTTACAAAGGTGAAAAAAGCTTTAAAAATCATGTATTTCCTTAGTAAACTGCCTGCATTGGCTGTAAATGGTCTTTTCCTTCTATGATCTACGTGATTACATGCTTGCTAAATGAAACATAATACCTTTTTACGTGTATGCTTAAAGGCCTTAAAGCGCTTGGACCCCGATAATCGCTGCTCGCAGCTGTAATTTTTTATTATTTTTACTTCTAGATAGAATAAACTTCTTCTATTCAGCAAGCATGCATTATATTGATCATACGTGATAGTAATACATTTCTATTTTAAATAAATGCTGTTCTTTAACCCTAAGCCTATTCATCAAAGAATCCTGAAAAACATGTATGATTGTTTCTGCAAAAATATTAAGCAGCACAACTGTTTTCAACATTAATAATAAAAAATTTTCTTGAGCACCAAATCTTTGGATCATGTGATTCATTCAGCCTTACCATTAACAGAAATAAATTAATTAATTAAAATAGAAAACATTTCTTTTAAATTGTAATAAAATTGCACAATATTACATTTTTACTGTATTTTTAATCAATTAAATGTAGCGTTGGTGAGCATAAGATACCTCTTTTGAACGACCCAAAACTTTTGAACGGAAGTGTATATATAAACTATCTGACAATAGCCAACTAGTCGACTCGACGCAATTCAGATTCTGGTAACAACAAAGGATGTTGATCCAGAAATATCTTCCTCTACTTCAATCTGATTGGCTCTATCTTTTATTCTGGTCCTGACCTCAAGAGACTGTCAGGCTCATATCGGCAGAATGTGTGGCGGAGAACACAGCATCCGCAACGACCGTCTAGTCGTCCAATCACCAGCACCGTCACTGTTGTGGGCGTCCAGCATAGGTGAGGATTAAGGATTTAGCATAATAAGATTACACGGCCAGTGAATGATATCAAGAGACAGTCCATATGCGGCCGCCTGGTTTTCCACTGGCACCCTGTGTGTGTGTGTGTGAGAGAGAGAGACTGGGTGAGTCAGCTGCTTGGAATCAAATGGAGTGTAGCCAAAATCAAACAGACCTTCAGACAATTGAGATTAAATCTCTATTTCGTAACATTCCCCTGTGTGTTCAGAACAAGCACTATCGGCCACACGATTCCCTTGACGGGGGAAGTGATGGACCAAAATAAATTTTATCTAACAATTGGATAATTAGCTCCAAGTCTCCCCTTAATCCAGGATTACACAGTACAATGTATATATTTGCTACACAGAGTCACATAGAGCATCTCTGGAGAGCCATCTGTGGCCCCGGACCCCCAAAACCCATAATGCAACAGAAGGGAGAAAGGGTTCCCATAGAGCTGAGAAGCAGGTGGCATCAAAATGCCCTTTTAATCCTATAAATCTGCTGTAAAAACAAACTTCTGAAATTGAACAAATCTCTTGAGAGAGCGAGAGCTGTCATCAATGTTGGTTTAACAGCATTTAATCTGATAAACTGCTCAAAAAATAGATCATGTACAGTCTTGGCAACACGTATGACAATAACTAAAACAATTTTATTTTTATTGAGTATTAGAGAAAGTCAAGCTGTTGCATCATGTCTTGAACTCATGACATGGGCGTTGCATTAATATGGCAGCTGGAGTAAAAACAAAAAGTTATATGAAATAGTTCAATAGACACTGCAAATATACCCTCATATCAGTTCAGTTGCACACCTGTTTATGAATGAATGAATTTTTTACCAAAACCGAAAAACAGTCAAAGTAAAACAGTCTAATTAAACATTTTGGTCTGCAAAACTATTTTGGAGGAAACCAAAAATTCTTATTTGCTATGTTGTCCAAATATTTCTACATATAATATTGAACAGCAGAGTTTAGACATTTGATTTTCCAAAGTAATTGGAATTACTGTAATTGTATTACTTTGAAAAATCAAATGCATTTTTAAAACGCTCACAGCTGATATCATTTGGAGGCACAGACAGTTTCAAAATATTGCAGTAAAAAAACAGATTTCCCTTTAAGAGTCAATTACAGTGCGGGATATATATAAAAGCAAAGTGTGCAAACACCAATTGAGGCATTGAGACTGATGTCACACTTGTGTAAGGGTCACTATGACTCTGTGCCACCATCTAATGTGCTCACAATCCGCTGACCTCCTGAAATAGCAAAGAAAATAAACAGCAGCCCAGGTGACAGTGGAAAGGATGCAGTGCTGTATTTCTAATTTCTGAGCGCCATTGTTCGTGATTGCCGGACATTTCGAATGAAAATTATTACAAGAAAAGTTGGTACAGAAATAGTAATTTACTAATGCAATGATAGAAAATAGCTCCTCTCTGATATAGAGCAGATACAGCCTAATGTTTGTGAGACTGGGAGGGAAAAAAAAAAAAAAAAAAAAAATTATATATATATATTATATTTTAACATGATCCATGATCCTTCAGAAATCATTCTAATATTCTGATTTGCTGCTCGAGATACATTTCTGATTATTATGAACGTTGAAAACAGTCGTGTACAATTTTTTTTCAGGATTTTTTGATGAATAAAAAGTTCAAAAGAACAGCGTCTATTTTAAACAATCTTTTGTAACATTATAAATGTCTTTACTGTCACTTTTGATCAATGTAATGCATCCTTGCTGAATAAAAGTATTAATTTCATTCCAAAAAATAAAAAAATTCTTACTGACTCCAAACTTTTGAACGATAGTGTATAATGTTACAAAGGCTTTCTATTTCAGTTTTTTTTAAACTTTCTATTCATCAATGAATCCTGAAAATTGTACACAACACAACTGTTTCCAACACTGATAAAAATAATAAATGTTTCTTGAGCAGCAAATAAGCATATTAGAATGATTTCTGAAGGATCATGTGACACTGAAGACTGGAGTAATGATGCTGAAAATTCAGCTTTGATCACAGGAATAAATTACATTTTACTAGTTATTCCCATAGAAAACAGTTATTTTAAATTGTAATATTATTTCACAATATTACTTTTTTTTTGATCAAATAAATGCAGCTTTGGTGAGCAGAAGACACTTATTTTAAAAACACTGAAAATCTTACTGATCCCAAACAAATATATATACAGTCAAACCAAAAATTATTCAGACATTTTTTATATTGTTTAATATATTTTTACTAGTGGGTGCAGGACACTATAGCTCATTTATGTAAGTGAGGATAGCAAAATAAAGTAAACTGTGACATATTATACCCAAAAATTCTTCATACAGTGGACTACCAGTGAAATTGATAAAAATTTGGGAACAAAAATTATTCAGACACTTTGACCTGACCATGTTTTGCTTAAGTGTTATCTGACATAATTAAGATTATTTTTTTCTGACACAGTTTAACTCTGAGATCTTGTCATATTTTATTACCATTTTTTTAACTATAGTGAATAAACTGTATTAATGAATGAAATGTTCAAGGTGTCTGAATACATTTTGGTTTGACTGTATATATATATATAATGCGGGACAGCGGGTGGTGTGAGATCAGTAGCAAAAAGTGAGGAATCCAATCCCAAGGCCTGCTTCACAGCTTCTTATCACAGCACATCTGAATTTAGACATGCATGAGGATCTGGACTTTGGGAGCTTCTGCGGGACTTAAGAAGATTACATAGATTCGAATAGTGTTAACTAAGATGGCGTTCCCCCGAGAACCCAGATGGAAGGAAGATGAGGAGGGGGGACACTCTGATGTTCTGGATCTGTGTGGCAGAAGGCAGCTGAGGGAAGCCTCGCACTGCTCTCTTTGTTCCCAATGGATCCGAGAACCTTGAAATTTGGTAATCGGGAGGCTATCGGTGCAGCTATCAAAACGAGGCCGGCGGATTGAGCTGGGATGGTGACACCTGGTTGGTTGATGGAGGACAGATGTCAGCATGCATGACATAAAGGAAACCTCCTTCAATCACATCATTTTTACAACAGTCCAATGGAAATCAAATGAATTTTAAAAGGTGGATAATGAATAAAGCCAATTACAGAGTCAATCCCCGTAAATATGAACAAAAGCGAAGCAATTTCAAAGGATGCTGAGCTAGTTCTGTAACAATGACGTGACATAAATAGACTAATCTTTATTGAAATGAACTTTGACTGCAGCTTGAACCCAAGACAGGGCTGAAAGGCAAACAGACCTTATCAGATGTGCCAAGTTAGGCCTTCTGTTTTGGGTAAAAGAGAAATCTTACAATTCTCTATTCAGTAAATGCCCATCCCTACCAATTTTGTTTTAAAATTAGCCTGCTTTGTTTTTATATGACAGATATCCTTTATTTCAAATTGGAAAAAAATACAGATTAATACAGTTTTTGGAGGAGAGAATAAAATGACCTTCCTGTGGGTCACAAATAATAGTCACCACAACCCTATAATTGTCCTGGCATCCAAGATTATTGCTTTCCTTTCAACACCAACTCAAACAAACCCTCCGCAGATGACAATCTAACTTCCCTTCTGAGCAATGCCACTATATTCTTAACCTCAGATTGTGGTAGCGAAGAGAATCACGTTGGGGAAACCCAAACAAGGTGCTCAGGAAACATTTGACATGTTATGACTGTTAGTATTAGCACTGTGTGGAACAATCAGATATGAGTTGATAAAGCTGACATAATAAAAATAACATAAGCGATACCAGCATGTGGACAAACTAAAAAGAGCACCTTAACACTGAATGGACCTGTCTAGTGGAGATGGAGCATTTTTATGTACGGAAATGAGAAAAAAGGAACCATAGTTTTTAAAAGGCCAAAACTGACCACTGACACCCACATTTATGATGGGTAATATCACATGTATTTACAAAATCAATAAATATATGGATGTTATGGATATATATACACACACCAATCAGGCATAACATTTTGAGCACTGACAGGTGAAGTGAATAACACTGATTATCTCTTCATCACGGCACCTGTTAGTGGGTGGATATATTAGGCAGCAAGTGAACATTTTGTCCTCAAAGTTGATGTGTTAGAAGCAGGAAAAATGGGCAAGCGTAAGGATATGAGCGAGTTTGACAAGGGCCAAATTGTGATGGCTAGACGACTGGGTCAGAGCATATCCAAAACTGCAGCTCTTGTGGGGTGTTCCCAGTCTGCAGTGGTCAGTATCTATCAAAAGTGGTCCAAGGAAGGAACAGCGGTGAACCGGTGACAGGGTCATGGCTCATTGATGCACGTGGGGAGCGAAGGCTGGCCCGTGTGGTCCGATCCAACAGACGAGCTACTGTAGCTCAAATTGCTCAAGAAGTTAATGCTGGTTCTGATAGAAAGGTGTCAGAATACACAGTGCATCACAGTTTGTTGCGTATGGGGCTGCATAGCCGCAGACCAGTCAGGGTGCCCATGCTGACCCCTGTCCACCACCGAAAGCGCCAACAGTGGGCACGTGAGCATCAGAACTGGACCACGGAGCAATGGAAGAAGGTGGCCTGGTCTGATGAATCATGTTTTCTTTTACATCACGTGGATGGCCGGATGCGTGTGCGTCTCTTACCTGGGGAACACATGGCACCAGGATGCACTATGGGAAGAAGGCAAGCCGGTGGAGGCAGTGTGATGCTTTAGGCAATGTTCTGCTGGGAAACCTTGGGTCCTGCCATCCATGTGGATGTTACTTTGACACGTACCACCTACCTAAGCATTGTTGCAGACCATGTACACCCTTTCATGGAAACGGTATTCTCTGGTGGCTGTGGCCTCTTTCAGCAGGATAATGCGCCCTGCCACAAAGCAAAAATGGTTCAGGAATGATTTGAGGAGCACGAGTTTCAGGTGTTGACTTGGCCTCCAAATTCCCCAGATCTCAATCCAGTCGAGCATCTGTGGGATGTGCTGAACAAACAAGTCTGATCCATGGAGGCTCCACCTCACAACTTACAGGACTTAAAGGATCTGCTGCGAACATCTTGGTGCCAGATACCACAGCACACCTTCAGGGGTCTACTGGAGTCCATGCCTCGACCGGTCAGGGCTGTTTTGGCAGCAAAAGGGGGACCAACAGAATATTAGGAAGGTGGTCATAATGTTATGCCTGATCGGTGTATATAGCCTATGTATTTATGTATGTACAGTATGTATTACAGTCTATGGTATGTATACATTCAAATGTTTGGGGTCAGTAAGATGTGTTTGCTCTCCAAGGCAGTAAAAATACAGTAATACAGAAATACAGTAAAACAGTAATACTGTGAAATATTATTACAGTTGAAAACAAATTTTAATGTGTAATTTATTCCTTTATTAGCGTCATTACTCCAGTCTTCAGTGTCACATGATCCTTCAGAAATCATTCTAATATGCTGATTTGCTGCTCAAGAAACATTTCTGATTATTATCAATGTTAATAACAGTTGTGCTGATAAATAGAAAGTTCAAAAGAACAGTACTTATTTGAAAAACAATTCATTTGTAACATCTGAATAAAAATATTAAATTCTTACAAATAATATATATAATACATACATTCTATTAAAAATATATTATTAAAAATGGTTCTGGTTGTTCTGGTACTGAAACGTAATAGAATTAAACATCCTTCTTGTATGACTGTTTTGCAAAGAATCAATAAATATACCGTTACAATGACAGCTTCAGCTTTTACAGTGTCACTGGTGATGAAAGAAGCTCTGAATGATCTTCATAAGTCTTGTCTAAAGTACAAGGGCAACATGTTTTTGTGTTATGGCTCAGGTAGCTGTCAGTTTTGAAACACCGATGGTATATAAACAGGATCTACAGCAGGAATGTCATGTGTGATGGAATTATAATCAACACTATAGTAATTTGTACAGTATTCCTACCTGATTCGTGTCCATTGACAGCGTGCTGTTTGTATCCCTTGATCATATGTTTACTACGCAGCTGCAGTCAACCTTGAACTCCATTGCGTCATCGTCGCTAAGCAAGTCTCTTTCTGATTGGCTAAGAACACAACAATTCAATCGCTGATTGGCTGTGGAGTCATCGGTGTTACTGTCAACAGAAGAACATGGCGGCTCCCGTTAGATGCATGGCTGGATCCACCAGCATAGGCAACACAACTAGTTTTCAGAAAAAAACCCGCAGCAAACTAGTTTCAATCCCTGGTACCAGACCGTCTGTACAGAATGGACAACTCTTACTGTCATCTGGCGTCAGCTCGCTTGACTACGTGATTGGTTAGTATAATTCACTCGGTTGAAGCTCACTGTCAAGTGGATGTGTACTATATTCATATTTCACATGCTTCTCTATCGTCTTCAGATTTTTTTTAATAAATCCAAAAATAATTCAGCATTATTAGACTTTTGTTTGCACCACTGTCACACTTGTAATGTTTGCATTATACTGAGAAATGCCGTAATCCCATCAGTCAAAATATATGGGTAGTTTTCACTTCATTAAAGGTATAATCTTTGCATTATATGATATGTTTTTGTATTGTAAGTTGTAAGATATTGATCTGATAACGATAACCTTATCTTGGCATGTATAAAAAAAATGACAAAAGGGTTAAAAAAGGTTATGTGTTTTGTAATATAATATAATATAATATAATAACGTGTGTATGTGTGTGTGTGTGTGTGTGTGTGTGTATATATATATATATATATATATATAAATATATATATATATAAAATATGTATATATATAATATATTTATTTATATATATATATATATATATATAATATATATATATATAAAATATATATATATATATATCTATATATATATATATATATATATATATAAAATATATATATATATATATGTATATATATATATATAAAATATATATATATATATATATATATAATATATGTGTGTGTGTCTGTGTGTGTTTCTAAATACTAGCTGGTATAATATCCAAAAGAAAACATTTCTTTCAATGTAGGTGTACTTGAGCCATTCTGATTAAGTTATGGGGATAAAAACAATATTATTTTATGTCATTCAGAAATATACACTTTTTTTCATAGGTGGTGGTCTGGCAGTTGGAACTCTGATACTTGTAGGTAAGCAATGAAGCAAAGTATTTGTCATGTCACGTTGCATGTTTATTTTTATTAAAAAAATGTTTTTATAAGATGTAGATGAGTCTTTTCATGTTGCAGAGTAAAGTACAAAGCCAATGAAATCTAACAAAAAGTGCAAATAGCGATACAGTTGGTTGATAGTGCATTAGATATGATGATACAGTACCTCTGATTACAGACTATTGGTTTTTGTTGTAGTTGTTGTTTTGAGATTCTGCAGTGTTAATGTCAGCAGGAAACAGGAGTTGTGATTTTTTTTTTTTTTCATGATGAATTGTAATTCATCATGACTTTAACAGTTTAAAGTAGTTTGACACATTCAAATTTGACGGTTTCTGTTGCTCCTTATCAGTATTATGTATTTATTTATTTTGACGTAAGGTTATGAAAGTTGCCACTATTTGCACTCTAGTATCTGACCGTAATATAGATTTTATTTGAATAATGAATTCTTTTGATGTGCCTTATTATTCTCAAAACATATATTCATGAGGATCTTATATCTTTACATCCTAATTTGTATTCTTTGCATTCTTTTGTCCTGTTTTCACTTCATTGGAAGTGGATTGGTCATGGTCCTTTATGATCTATCGAGTCCTGTCTAGGTCACTTACGTCCCCAACATGTGACCCACATGAAAGATACAACTGTTGTGTGTGAAAGAGATGATGTATAATAGAAGGAAATGATCTGCTTAAATGGTATGATGTAGCTTTATCTATTATACTACAAATTACGTTAAAGAAATTTATATAATTTTCTTTTCTTCAGATGTTATTAACCTAAAGGTGAAGTGTGTAGTTTTTGCATTACAAGTTGCACCAAACGAAATTGTAAAAATAATAAACGCCTCTGACCTGCCATTGGTTGGTTAAATAGATAGTTCCGCCCCAAATTTACATCATTGATTTACCCAGTGTTGCTGTGTTAGTCTGGTTGGGATGCAGAAATAAGAAAAAAAATGTGCATGAATACCTTAGTTATTATTGTCTCAAAATGCAAAAAACTATTTTAATATTGAAATGTACTAGACTTGCAAAAGGGTGAAAAATTTCCTGAAACTTTCCATGTGAAGTTAAACTAGGGAATTTTGGAAATATTCCAAGTTGGAAATTTTATGGGAATTAATTGGAAATTTGGGATCATTTATACAAACTGTATCATATACAAACATAAACATAAATATAAACATTTGGTTTGGTCATAAGAAGACATGGTTGCAAACATATTTAAAAAATGTTTTTTTTTACATCGATTCTTTCATTGAACAACAAAAAAGCATGAATGTTGAATAAAATAAACATATTCCCTATGAATTTGCATTAAATAAGTTGTTGCTGCTTTTTCCCCAACTACATTTAAGTTCTCTGTTATAGGCTAACATGCAATTTTGCAAATTTTTCTATAAATGTTTCTTGAGCATCAAATCAGCATATTATTATGATTTCTGAAGGATCATGTGACACTGAAGACTGGAGTAATGATGCTGAAAATTCAGCTTTGATCACAGGAATAAATTACATTTTACTATATATTTAAATAAAGTTTAGTTTAATTTGTAATTGTAATACTGTTTTATTATTATATTTAATATATTACTGGATTTACTGCATTTTGATCAAATAAATGCAGTCTTGCTGAGCATACAAACATTAAATCTTACAGACCCCGAACATTTGAATGGTAGTTTAAATTTCCAGTTCCAGTTCATTCCCATTAATTCCCATATATTCCCATCAATTCTCATGGAAAGTTTCCAACTTTGAAAATTCCCGGAATTTTGCAACCCTAAAATATACAGACTTCACCTTTTAAGATTAGGGTCAAATTTGTAAGCTATTTATGTGCAGTTGAAAATTTCGCTGTTATTATTTGATGCAACAGTAATTAAAGTAAAGAAATAGATGTTAGATGTGTCCCCAGAGGTTGCGCATTCAAATTAGATTTGTACTACCGGTTCCACTGTGAATCAGTGGGACTCAGACGGCAAACATATGGAAGCAGGAGGGCAGAAGTGTTGACCCAAATTTCCCCTGCAGCTTTGAGCGACTGACTCACACTCGCTGCACTCACAGACATCTACTGCCCTACACACGACTTACATTATTCTTTCACCAAAAGAGACCGCCTCTCTCTGCATCAGAAAAGATAGGAAGTCTCTAGATGTCCCACCTCTTGGGTGACTGATATGTGTCTCTACAGTGGAGATATGCACCCCCAACATATCTCATCCTGCCCCCGAAACACCCCCGCTAGGCTAATAGCACCCGCAGGTTTCATTTGTAAGGCGCCATAGAAATGGCACCACAATAGGCCCCATCTCGAGTGGGCCCATCTGGGTGTCTTTGTCAGGGCCGCTGAAAGCCACAAAGGCCTGCTGACCTAGAAACACATCAATAAGGGAGAGGGGAGTTCTTCCGATGACAAATTGAAGAGCTGAGGAATTTTTTTTTTTCTTCCGTTGGTGATGGAATATGAGAGGCATCCCGGTTAGTAGGCAGAGTCGGGAAGAGGACAGGAAACCCCTCGTTCTCTCCTGCTGTTGGAGGAATCCTTCAGAGGCTTTAGACATGTGTGGGTTTGAGGCTGTTTGTCTGAGAGAGAGAATGCAAGGTTGAAACTGTCAGTGTTTCTGAGTGGACCATTGATGAACGCTGTTACAGGAAGTCAGTGCGAAGAGATGTAAATGTATATATAAAAAAAAAAATGTTGTAAATTATATATAAGCCAATAAATCAGCTTTGCTCATATATAAGCCAATAAGTCAGCTATGCTCAAAACCATTTTTCCACTAGATTTTTGTTAGAAACATTAAACAAATATATAAACAACATATACAGTTGCAAGAAAAAGTATGTGAACCCCTTGCAGAATCTGAGAAAATGTGAATAATTTTAACAAAATAAGAGAGATCATACAAAATGCATGTTATTTTTTATTTAGTACTGTCCTGAGTAAGATATTTTACATAAAAGATGTTTACATAAAGTCCACAAGACAAAAAAAGCTGAATTTATTAAAATAACCCCGTTCAAAAGTTTGTGAACCAGTGATTCTTAATACTATGTGTGGTTACCTGGATGATCTACGACTGTTTTTTGTTTTGTGATGGCTGTTCATGAGTCCCTTGTTTGTCCTGAACAGTTAAACTGACCAACGTTCTTCAGAAAATCCTCCAGGTCCTGCAGATTCTTCAGTTTTCCACCATCTTTTGCATATTTGAACCCTTTCCAGCAGTGACTGTATGTTTTTGAGATCCATCTTTTCTTTTATTTATATATATATATATATATATATATATATATATATATATATAATTATATTATATTATATTATATTATATTATTATTATTATTATTATTCTTTTTTTTTTTTTTTTTTTTTTTTTTTTTTTTTCAGTTTGACCATAAAATGTTTTTCTGATATATTTAATTCTCTGAGATATTTTTTCTATTATTTATATATACACATACAGTACCGGTCAAAAGTTTGGACACATTACTATTTTTAATGTTTTTGAAAGAAGCCTCTTATGCTCATGAAAATTGCATTTTTTTTTTTTATCAAAAAATACAGTAAAAACAGTAACATTTTGAAATATTATTACAATTTAAAATAACAGTTTTCTGTAATTTATTCCTGTGATCAAAGCTGATTTTTCAGCATCATTTCTCCAGTCTTCAGTGTCACATGATCCTTCAGAAATCATTCTAATATGATGATTTGATGCTCAGTTATTATCAATGTTGGAAACAGTTGCTTAATATTTTTGGAACCTGTGATACTTTTTTTCAGGATTCATTGATGAATAAAAAGTTAAAGAGAACAGCATTCATTCAAAATAAAAATCTTTTCTAACAATGTAAGTCTTTACTATCACTTTTAATCATTTTAACACAGACTTGCTGAATAAAAGTATTAATTTCTTTCAAAAAAAGAAATAAAAAAAATTACTGATCCCAAACTTTTAAACGGTAGTGTATATTGTTACAAAAGATTTCTATTTTAAATAAATGCTGTTCTTTTTTAACTTTTTATTCATCAAAAAATCCTGAAAAAAGTATCACGGGTTATAAAAATATATGAATCAGCACAGCTGTTTCCAACATTGATAATAAATCATCATATTAGAATGATTTCTGAAGGATCATGTATGATGCAGTAATGATGCTGAAAATTCAGCTTTGATCACAGGAATAAATTATATTTTTATAGAGTTTTATGAAGTACAGTGGGGATCGAAAGTTTGGGAACCCCTTTCAGAATCTGTGAAAATGTGAAAATTTTTAACAAAACAAGAGAGATCATACAAAATGCTTGTTATTTTTTGTTTAGTACTGTCCTGAGTAAGATAGTTTACATAAAAGATGTTTACATATAGTCCACAAGACCAAAAAAAACAGCTGAATTTATTAAAATAACCCCATTCAAAAGTTTGGGAACCATTGATTCTTAATACTGTGTGTGGTTACCTGGATGATCCACGACTGTTTTTATGTTGTGTGATGGTTGTTCATGAGTCCCTTGTTTGTCCTGAGCAGTTAAACTGACAAACGTTCTTCAGAAAAATCCTCCAGATCCTGCAGATTCTTCAGTTTTCCAGCATCTTTTGCATATTTGAACCCTTTCCAGCAGTGATTATGTTTTTGAGATCCATCTTTTCTTTTCTTTTTATATATATATATATATATATATATATATATATAATTATATTATATTATATTATATTATATTATTATTATTATTATTATTCTTTTTTTTTTTTTTTTTTTTTTTTTTTTTCAGTTTGACCATAAAATGTTTTTCTGATATATTTAATTCTCTGAGATATTTTTTCTATTATTTATATATACACATACAGTACCGGTCAAAAGTTTGGACACATTACTATTTTTAATGTTTTTGAAAGAAGCCTCTTATGCTCATGAAAATTGCATTTTTTTTTTTTATCAAAAAATACAGTAAAAACAGTAACATTTTGAAATATTATTACAATTTAAAATAACAGTTTTCTGTAATTTATTCCTGTGATCAAAGCTGATTTTTCAGCATCATTTCTCCAGTCTTCAGTGTCACATGATCCTTCAGAAATCATTCTAATATGATGATTTGATGCTCAGTTATTATCAATGTTGGAAACAGTTGCTTAATATTTTTTTGGAACCTGTGATACTTTTTTTCAGGATTCATTGATGAATAAAAAGTTAAAGAGAACAGCATTCATTCAAAATAAAAATCTTTTCTAACAATGTAAGTCTTTACTATCACTTTTAATCATTTTAACACAGACTTGCTGAATAAAAGTATTAATTTCTTTCAAAAAAAGAAATAAAAAAAATTACTGATCCCAAACTTTTAAACGGTAGTGTATATTGTTACAAAAGATTTCTATTTTAAATAAATGCTGTTCTTTTTTAACTTTTTATTCATCAAAAAATCCTGAAAAAAGTATCACGGGTTATAAAAATATATGAATCAGCACAGCTGTTTCCAACATTGATAATAAATCATCATATTAGAATGATTTCTGAAGGATCATGTATGATGCAGTAATGATGCTGAAAATTCAGCTTTGATCACAGGAATAAATTATATTTTTATAGAGTTTTATGAAGTACAGTGGGGATCGAAAGTTTGGGAACCCCTTTCAGAATCTGTGAAAATGTGAAAATTTTTAACAAAACAAGAGAGATCATACAAAATGCTTGTTATTTTTTGTTTAGTACTGTCCTGAGTAAGATATTTTACATAAAAGATGTTTACATATAGTCCACAAGACAAAAAAATAGCTGAATTTATTAAAATAACCCCGTTCAAAAGTTTGGGAACCCTTGGATCTTAATACTGTGTGTGGTTACCTGGATGATCCACGACTGTTTTTATGTTTTGTGATGATTGTTCATGAGTCTCTCGTTTGTTCTGAGCAGTTAAACTGAGCTCTGTTCTTCAGAAAAATCCTCCAGATCCTGCAAATTCTTCAGTTTTCCAGCATCTTTTGCATATTTGAACCCTTTCCAGCAGTGATTGTGTGATTTTGAGATCCGTCTTTTCACACTGAGGACAACTGAGGGACTCAGAGAGAATTTGCAGGACCTGAAGGATTTTTCTGAAGAACAGAGCTCAGTTTAACTGCTCAGAACAAACAAGGGACTCATGAACAACCATCACAAAACATAAAAACAGTCATGGATCATCCAGGTAACCACACACAGTATTAAGATCCAAGGGTTCCCAAACTTTTGAACGGGGTTATTTTAATAAATTCAGCTATTTTTGTCTTGTGGACTATATGTAAACATCTTTTATGTAAAATATCTTACTCAGGACAGTACTAAACAAAAAATAACATGCATTTTGTATGATCTCTCTTGTTTTGTTAAAAATTTTCACATTTTCACAGATTCTGGAAGGGGTTCCCAAACTTTCGATCCCCACTGTATATTAAAACAGAAAACCATTATTTTAAATTGTAATAATATTTCACAATACTACTGTTTTTTTTATGTATTTTTGATCAAATAAATGCAGCCTTGATGAGCATAAGAGACATTAAAAATAGTAATGTGTCCAGACTTTTGACCAGTACTGTATATGTATATAATTTTTTAATTCTTGTATTTTTTATTTTATATTATTTTGTCCATTTTGTAATATAATACTGTATTGTATACAGTATATTGCTTTGCTATGAAAAAAGATATTTACATAAACACTGATTAATTTTTAACCGTCCAAACAAACCAGCTTGCTAAAATGAATCAGACTTCACAATGATTCAGTTGAGAGTGAGACAGAATAGATATTTTAGATGAGAGAGTTTGATTATTTGCCTACCAATCAACTGCCACTGGAAGAAATTGGAAATGCTAACAAATACATTTCTATTTTAGACCTCCTTAGTGCTTTCAGGGTACTAATAATAATGTAAATGCAAAGACAGTAATATTAATGGCATTTTTGGCCACTAAGATTTTCTTCTCACTAAGAAAATCTAACATGTCTGCAGTTATGAAAATGTTTATCTCAGAAGAACTTATATCTAAATGTGTGTCTGTATAACTGTATCTGATGGAGGTTTCACGGGACAAAGTATAGAGTTGAAGAGCTGGTAGATGGATCAAGACAGGTGTTCCCTTCTCTTTTCCTCAGTGCTGTTTTGTAACAGAAACATATCAGTATTCATGTATGGTGTAGCTGCTGATGGACTGACCATTAAATCCATTACGAATACTGGCTTCTGATCCTGTTGTCAGACACCCCATGATAAAGCGGCTAGTGTATTTGGCATCACTATCAACCAGAATAAACAGTTGTTCTATTATTTCAACCAATGTTAGTGTTGTTTTTGTTCTCCATGTTGGGATATTTACAGTATCTGATCCGATAGTGTCTCTCTGGCCATTCTTTTGTCATGAAGCGCGTCAAGAGACTCACCGCTCTGTGTTTTGGTACAGTTTGGGTTGATGTATGTGGCATTGATGGTGATTTCTGTTCACAGAGGAGGACCGCTATGACAGCTACTCCCGCATGCTGCTCAAGTACTTCCTGGCGGAGGGTGTTGTGTGCGGACATGAACTCTTCCTGGCATCCGCCCGAGATCACCCTGATGAGATCATGCAGGTAAGAATCAAATCAAATCATGTGTTCACACTCGGCCCGTTTGACACTTTAGTCAAGTTTTTTGGTTCTGTGAACTCTTAAGTACATCAAAATACATTATTTACAACCGTATTCTCCTTATATAACCAGTACCTGGCCCTCAAAACAATAAACCTTGAGAAATCTGTGAAAGATATTATTCTCAGCATTGGTCGGGAATAGTTTGACCAAACCTGACACAGTGTCTGTATGTATTATTATGACTCCTTCATACTCTAATTTATCTATCTACTTTTGGTCTATGGTCACTTTGAAACTGCTGCCTCTCTGTGTTGTATACTTTTGTTTTTGGGTGTGTTTGGAATAAGAATACCACACTAGCCACATTATTTTTGCTGTGTATGTTTGCATAGTACTGTAGGTTTTAATGCAAGAATGCAGATTATCTTAAAGTATAGAATATGCTTGAACATTACTGAATGTTCTTTGCACATTACATATCTATCCCACAATTCATGCAGATTGAGCTTGCATATCAAATGATACGTTTAACATTTCTTTGATCAGACATTTATTTATTTATTTATTACTTTATTCTGACCTAATTTGCATCTTTTATTGCTTCATTTGATCAAACATTTTTATTTTATTTTAACATTATTCACATATTTTCTTACTTAATTATATTATCAGATTATTTTATTTTGACATCTTTTTTGCTTCATTGATTAGACATTTTTATTTATTTATTTATTTTATTCTGGCATCATTTGCATCTTTTATTGCTTCATTTGTTGATCATTTTTTTTTAAATTTATTTTCTTGCATTCACATCTTTTCTTCATTGTTTGATCTGACATTTTATATTATATTTTGAGATCATTCACATCTTTTCTTGCTTCATTATTTGATCACATTTAATTTTATTTAATTTTATTATTTTTGACATCATTCACATTTTTTCTTGATTCATTGATCAGACTTTTTTTTTTACTTTTTTTTTTATATAATTCACATCTTTTCTTGCTTCATTATGATCACACATTTAATTTAATTTAATTTTATTATTTTATTTTGACATTATTCACATCTTTTCTTGATTCATTGATCAGACATTTTTATCATTTTTATCATTTTATTTTGATATTCACATCTCTTCTTGCTTCATTATATGATCACACTTTTAACTTAATTTAATTTAATTTTATTATTATTTTTATTATTTTGACATCGTTCACATCTTTTCTTGATTCATTGATCAGACATCTTTATTATTTTATTATATTTTTAATTAATTTATTTTGATATTCACATCTCTTCTTGCTTCTTTATATGGTCACACATTTAATTTAATTTAATTTTATTATTTTATTTTGACATCATTCACATCTTTTCTTGACTCATTGATCACACATTTTTATCATTTTATTTTATTTTTAATTTATTTTGATATTCACATCTCTTCTTGCTTCATTATATGATCACACTTTTAACTTAATTTAATTTAATTAAATTTAATTTTATTATTATTATTTTGACATCGTTCACATCTTTTTTTGATTCATTGATCAGACATCTTTATTATTTTATTATATTTTTAATTAATTTATTTTGATATTCACATCTCTTCTTGCTTCTTTATATGGTCACTTTTTTTTATTTTATTATTATTTTATTTTGACATCATTCACATCTTTTCTTGATTCATTGATCAGACATTTTTATTATTTTATTTTTTAATTAATTTATTTTATTTTGATAATTCACATCTTTTCTTTATTTGATAACACATTAAATTTAATTTTATTATTATTTTAATTTGATATAATTCACATCTTTTCTTGCTTCATTATTTGATCACACATTTAATTTAATTTAATTTAATTATTTTATTTTGACATCATTCACATCTTTTCTTGATTCATTGATCAGACATTTTTATTATTTATTTTATTTTATTTTTAATTTTTTTATTTTGATTTAATTCACATCTTTTCTTGCATCATTATTTGATCACGCTTTTTATTATTTTTTGACATTATTTGCATCTTTTCTTGCTTTATTATTTTATCAGACCTTTATTTAATTTTTATTTTATTTGTTGCCACATAGTCTTACTATGTGCATGTCACTGTAGAATGCAACTGTTTAAAATTTAAATGGTTGTCTAATGCATACTGTTTCATGTACTGCCTTAAAAAAAGCATGCTAGGCTGTTCTCAATGTCTAGTGCACTGTGTGCATTAGGAAGTTCACTAAGATTCAATTCCAAACATAGCCAGTGTTTTCTCTCTCTTCTCCTTCCCCATCTAAGCGTTCCTAGACTGATACATGAATGTTTTTGTGTGGGAGCTCAGGGAGTTACCTGTGTTAACAGCGCTAACGAGTCTCACCTTAATGACAGTGGACAGGAGTTCCTCTCTCGCTGGCCCCTGATTGGCCCCCAGTCAACACAAGCTTAATGAGGGCCTGTTGTTGCCCTTCAGACTGTTCCTGCGTTGAGCTGTTATTTGTGAAACAGTCTCTGTTTTTTGTTATTGCATGGTCTGTATGAATTGTCCCCTAAGGGAGACAGTTCCCCCACCCTCATTTTGGCATTTTTTGGCATTAACGACAGTGTCAACCCTGTTGTTTAAACAACAGCTTCTGAAGTGCCTGCACTATTTTGATGTGTTTGTTCATACTTTTGGCCTTGTTAAAACGGGTCACTTGACATTTATTTCCCTTTTCACAAGCGAGTTCTGGCCAAGACTGTGGCTTAAACTAGCTTTAGTCTATCTAGATACAATGTAAAGATCTAGAAAGAACTATACCCACACAAACAGAGGTAAGATACAGACAAAATATTTGATTTGTCAAATATGAAAATATGTAGCAATTTGGTTAATGTGAAACTGTTCTAGTTTTAATTGCCTCTCTAAAGCTTTTAGTAAGATGTCTTGTCATATTCAGATTGCGTCAACAGTCTGCTCTAGTGGATGCAAAAAATTATTCATTTACATTATCCCATAATTTTTTTTTTTTGCTTTAATTTTTATTTTCTTCTGTCTAAAATATATGCATATTTCAAAGAGAAAGAAAAATGTAGGACAGGAGGACTTGATTTTGTCCATCGAGAATTGATTGGATGGTTGGATGGTCGTGGCTTGTTATTGGTTGAACTCATGTGAGTGACAGGTTGCCCCGCCCTCGTGCCAGGAAATGCATCGTCAGAGAGGAGATGTCGCTGCAAGAGGGAGAGGAAGTTATTTTGATTAAAGATTACGGATGCATGATTTTATAAAAAATATTGATGTGCATGGATAAATCATTAATAATAAATACTGCAATATTATTCAGACGTTTTTGATATTTTTTTAGCAGACACTTTGACCTGACCATGTTTTGCTTAAGTGTTATCTGACATAATTAACATTATTTTTTTCTGACACAGTTTAACTCTGAGATCTTGTCATATTTTATTACCATTTTTTTTAAACTATAGTGGATAAACTATTAATGAATGAAATGTTCAAGGTGTCTGAATAAATTTTGGTTTGACTGTACTCTGTGTATAGTGTCTGTGTGTGTATATATATATATATATATATATATATAATTTTTTTTTTTTTTTTTTTTTTTACTGAAATAGGAACTCCCTTCTCCGATTGTGGATGACGTTGCCAGCCTGAAAATCAGTGAGGGTCAACCTCAACCAAGTGACCCAGAGAGTCCAGACACGATGAAAATCGCCTGGCGCTACCAGAACCAACCCAGAGTTCAGGTAAAAGACCATCTGTTGGGAAGTCCTTTTATCCAGTAAAACACTGAGAAATCACCCTCACACATTCACATAATGTATTAGATGGCATTTGCTAAAAGTATGTCTTAAATTGATAGCCCTGTTTATAAAGCAGGGGTTCTCAACTGGTTTTGCTTCAAGGGTTAGTTCACCGAAAAATGAAAATTTCTGTCATTAATTACTCACCCTCATGCCGTTCCAAACCCGCAAGACCTTCGTTCATCTTCAGAACACAAATTAAGATATTTTTGTTGAAATCCGTGTTTTTTTGTTTTTTTTTAATTCCCCATAGAAAGCAACGTAATTACCAAATTCAAGGTCCAGAAAAGCAGTAAAGACATCGATAAAATAGTCAACGTGACTACAGTGGTTCAACCTTAATGTTATGAAGCGATGAGAATACTTTTTGTGCGCCAAAACAAAACTAACGACTTTATTCAACAATTTCTTCTCTACCCTGCCATTCTCCAACAACGTAAACGGCGTAAGAGAACCTCTCAGATTTCATCAAAAATATCTTAATTTGTGTTCTGAAGATGAACGAAGGTCTTATGGGTGTGGAACGACATGAAGGCGAGTAATTAATGACAGAATTTTCATTTTTGGGTGAACTAACCCTTTCAGAAACCCAGGTTTACATTAGACATTGAGTGGCGACCTGCAATGTAGCAAAATTATTATGGTGTATATAATTTTCACATTGTCACTGTACACACTCATTGTGGTTGGCACAATGTTAATCTTCATTTATAGTGTATTTGGATTTGAAGAAGTCTAGTTTGTTTTGCTTTGCATAGTTTTGTTAATGTTTTTTGAGAATGAGTGCATGTCACACAACCTGTCCATGTTAGCTTTGGTCTTATTTGTCTAGCTTTTATGCCAAAATACCATAGAGTTTGATTGGACGCTCAACTTTCGACATCAACAACCAAGCAATGTGAAGAATTTTGTCTTGTCTTTCCTTTTAAAAATTGACAAGCCTCTTTATTTTACTATCCTACCCATGCAAGATTATATGGTTCAATTAGTTGCATTTTCCTATTTGCATTTAGCATTGTTTCTATCCCTGCTTTCTGCACCCCCTTAAAAACTTGTATGAACCTGTGGCTCTGTTTCCACCTGTTATTAAGATGCAAGTTTTGGTTGATCAGATCACAAGTTAACGACACCAAATACAGGTGTAAACGTGGTGTAAAACGTTTTGAGCTTGTCCACTTTCGACCACTTCCAGAGGTAGCTGAAAACACATTCGACCAGATAGCTTTCATGTGGTCGAATGTGTTCAAACAGCCACAAAAGACCGCCTACTCTTCGCCTACTGACCTAACGCGTAAACATAATGGGAAGCACGCTAGCCAGATGGGATTTAAACTTTGTCGACTGAAGACCCAAGTTTGGTTTGAAGACGACAAACATACCAAGCACAATGTTCTCTCACCATTCCTGTTTTCTAACACACACTCACAGCGTTCAGCCGGTCTTGCGGCTGTCAGAGCAGAAACGAAAGCTGATGCTCTCCATATGTTTTTCCGTCGTCTCTGGGCGCGTTCATATGTAAATTGTGCGAGCTTATTTTGTCCATTAGATTGAAAGATCTGAAAAATCCCATACATTAACCCGCCCATAGACCCTCCCCTCGAAGAAATCAGGACAGAAGTGGTTGAAAGTGGACAAAATATACAGATTAAAGGTGCAGTGTGTAAATTTTAGCGGCATCTAGCAGTGAGGTTGCGAACTGTAACCAACGGCAGCTCACCCCTCCCTTTCGAAGCAAAATAAAGAAGCTACGGTGGTCGTCTGGCCGACACAAGTCAAAGATGTCGTCGTCTGAGACAGCAGAGAGTATGTTAGCCAGTCAAGCAATGAGGTTCCTTCTTACCTCTAACAAAGAACGGTCTCTGCTTCTAATAAACCAGAAGACTACTACTACTGCTTCCTTGTGTGTATTCAACGTAGTGACGATGCAAGCTGCCTCTTAAAACACGAACGATTTAGAAGAAGAACAACATAGTGATGAAACGCGCTCTGTAGAGTGTTTGACCCGCGGTGTACGTGATAGAAATGGCTCATTCTAAGCTAATAAAAACATAACGGTTTATTATGTAAGGTCTTTATACACCACTGAAAACATAGTTAAGTATATTATATTGCATTTCTGTCAGTAGATCCTCCCAAATTTTACACATTGCACCTTTAAAACACCAGGTGTAAATGGGAATGTGTCTCCCTCATCCATTTGTGATCCGATCGACCAAAACACATCTTGATACCAGGTGTAAACAGGGTCTGTGACTCATTTTTTTAGGTTGTGACCAACTACTTTTATACTGGCTAAGAAAAGGAGGGGGTTGGGAAAAATAGCGTCCCATAATAAATATATCAATTCCTACCCACCCAGTGCTGTGAATGGGCTTTCGCTGTTCTCATTCACAGTTTAGGTGGATTACTCACGCTTAGCTGGTTATAGGTGGACTTAAAACCCGAGGAGACAGGAGGACATGGCGGTTCTATTAAACCTCAAGCCTTTTACAATAGAACAGCAGCCTCCAGCACCCCCAAATCCCTTCACAGCCCTCGCCGTGGCGTCCCCGTGCCCCTCTTTCTTCCGTTTGGAGAAAAGACCCCTCCTGCCAGCCCATAATCCAGATTGCTATGGAGATTAGGGGGACACCAGTGAGTCCCCAAAGATTTCACTCTTTCTGTCTGTGTTTTCTGACAACTTTTGCTCTCTCTCTTTCCTGTCTTTCCCTATGCTCCTTCTCATTGGACATACTTTCAATTCATCAAAGAGTCCTGAAAAAATAAATAAATAAATAAATAGCTGAACTGTTTTCAACATTGAGCATCAAATCATCATATTAGAATGATTTCTGAAGGATCATGTGACACTGAAGACTAATGATGCTGAAAATTCCTCTTGGAATACATTGTATTTTAAAATAACTGCTAATAATTGTAATAAAATTTCACAGAACTCGTGTTTTTACTCTTTTCCTCATCGTCTCATTTTCTTATTTCGTCCTCCCCTTCCTCCCCAAACCCATCACCCTTTCTTCCTCTCTGTCTCAGAGGGGATACTTACCCTCCTTAACCTTTATCATACCTCTGTCCTCTTCACAAAGCACCAGTAAATCTAGTAAGGGATTTGCATCCTAAACATGGAGCGCCCCCCTCGTTTCACATTCTCAATGGAGACACCAGATCAAAGTTCAGTCAGTCAAAACCCATCCCGTAACGTTAAAGGGGTCGACCTGACCTGCCCACTAAACGAGGATGAGTGCCAAGCTGTCAATCTCCGAAGGTGGTGCTGGAACACATAAGAGTCGCTGATCCAGATCAGGAGAAGATTAGGGGCTCACCTCACTGCTCATTAGAAACTCTGGAGCGAAAGCCAGACCTCAGGAAAACATCTGCCCGTGTGCAAGTGTTTTTCTAAGCTCAGTCTTGTCAGAAAGTCATTATGTTCTCAATGGCTTAACGAATCATCTGGGTTTTTTACAGTTCAGCAATGGTTAAATGAATGAATGGTTAAAGGGACAGTTCACCCAAAAACCGAAAATTCTGTCATCATTTACTCACTCTTGTGTTGTTTCAAAAATTTCTCTCTTCTGTTGAGCACAAAAAATGATATTTTAAAGAATGTTGGTAACCAAAATGTTGGTAACCTGTAGCTGTTGACTTCCATAGTAGGAAAAAAATACTATGGAAGTCAATAGGTGCCATCAACTATATGGTTACCAACATTCTTTAAAATATCTTCTTTTGTGTAAGAAATAAACTCATACATGTTTGGAACAACTTGAGGGTGAGTAAATCATTTTTGGGTGAACTATGCCTTTAAATAGGACTTTATTATATACTATTGCACACACCCAAAACGCTTCACAATCATATCATTGGAATCATGATTGAGGAAAAACATGACTGTCAATAGGTGTAAAAAGGGTATAAAATTAAAACCCGAATTCTGGAAAAGTTGGGATGTTTTTTAAATTTGAATAAAATGAAAACTAAAAGACTTTCAAATCACATGAGCCAATATTTTATTCACAACAGAACATAGATAACATAACAAATGTTTAAACGGAGAAATTTTACACTTTTATCCACTAAATGAGCTCATTTCAAATTTGATGCCTGCTACAGGTCTCAAAAAAAGTTGGCACTGGGGCAACAAATGGCTGAAAAGGCAAGACATTTTGAAAAGATTCAGCTGAGAGAAAATCTAGCAACTAATTAAGTTAATTGATATCAGGTCTGTAACATGATTAGCTATAAAAGGGATGTCTTAGAGAGGCAGAAGTAAAGATGGGCAGAGCTGTGAAAGAGTGTGTAAATAGATTGTGGAATACTTTAAAAACAATGTTCCTCAACGTCAAATTGCAAAGGCTTTGCAAATCTCATAATCTACAGTGCATAACATCATCAAAAGATTCAGAGAAACTGGAGAAATCTCTGTGCGTAAAGGACAAGGCCGAAGACCTTTATTGGATGCCCGTGGTCTTCGGGCCCTCAGACGACACTACATCACTCATCGGCATGATTGTGTCAATGACAGTACTAAATGGGCCCAGGAATACTTCCAGAAACCACTGTCGTAAACACAATCCGCCGTGCCATCTGCAGATGCCAACTAAAGCACTGTCATGCAAAAAGGAAGCCATATGTAAACATGGTCCAGAAGCGTCGTCGTGTCCTGTGGGCCAAGGCTCATTTAAAATGGACTTTTTCAAAGTGGAAAAGTGTTCAGTGGTCAGACGAGTCCAAATTTGGCATTCTTGTTGGAAATCACAGACACCGTGTCCTCCGGGCTAAAGAGGAGGTAGACCTTCCAGCGTGTTATCAGCATTCAGTTCAAAAGCCAGCATCTCTGATGGTATGGGGGTGCATAAGTGCATACCGTATGGGCAGCTTGCATGTTTTGGAAGGCACTATGAATGCTGAAAGATATATATATATATAAAGGTTTTAGAGCAACACATGCTCCCCTCCAGACGACGTCTATTTCAGGGAAGGCCTTGTGTATCTCAGCAGGACAATGCAAAACCACATACTGCAGCTATTACAACAGCATGGCTTCATCGTAGAAGAGTCCGGGTGCTGAATTGGCCTGCCTGCAGTCCAGATCTTTCACCTATAGAGAACATTTGGCGCATCATTAAATGAAATACGACCACAAACTCTTCAGCAGCTGGAAACCTATATCAGGCAAGAATGGGACCAAATTCCAACACCAAAACTCCAGAAACTCATAACCTCGATGCCCAGACGTCTTCAAACTGTTTTGAAAAGAAGAGGAGATGCTACACCATGGTAAACATGCCCCCGTCCCAACTCTTTTGAGACCTGTAGCAGGCATCAAATTTGAAATGAGCTCATTTTGTGTATAAAATTGTAAAAAAATTCTCAGTTTAAACATTTATGTTATCTATGTTCTATTGTGAATAAAATATTGGCTCATGTGATTTGAAAGTTTTAGTTTTCATTTTATTTAAATTTAAAAAACGTCCCAACATTTCCGGAATTCGGGTTCTAACTTCATGTCGCTTTCATCAATGAGGGTAAAGGCCCGTTCACACCAAGATCGATAACTATAAGGATAACTATAATGAGAACTATATTAGCGTCCACACCAGCGGACGATACCGTTCTGTTTATTCTGCAGTTCTGTCGTCTGCCGCTTTAAATGCTCAAGCTCTTTAAAGCAGGACGGATTGTGATTGGTTGTCAATGTTTGTATCGTTCATCAGCTGGAAAAAATTGTGATTCAAACGAAATAATTTCTCTGTGCTGCTATCCATATAGTTGTGTTGTCATAAATGTTTTCTTTCTTTTTTTATAGACTGCATTGGCGTCCTCAATGAGGTTTGGTCATTATTATGACGTGTCCAAGACCATGGAGCCTGAGCTACGGCAAGCAGCCAAATGCCACAGTTTTTATCAGCTACAGGAAACACCAGTAACCACAGGATCAAGGTAACTAAGGCCACGTTCACACAGCAGCAGAATATGGTTGTCAGTCCTGTATATGGTTATTTTCACACACAGTTCAGTTATTTACTGGAGTGACAACTGCATTCTGTAACCGAACTCACACCTGTAAATTTTCAGGACTCACAACCGCATTTTCGGAAAACCCACACTGTGGGAACGGAACGTGACTGGACAACTAGTTATCTGAAGATTTGTTGTCGCTGCCTAGCTTTGTTGTGATAACTTTCCATGTGAAGCTAATGAGGAAATGATGTGGTCTTCCTTCACCAAGTGTGTTTCAAACAGCTTCAAAATGGCACACAAGTGCCCTGCTCCCTACACAGTCCCCACGTTAAGGGCTCCGCCCTTCGGAGTGAGTAGGGCATAGGGATGCTCACTTCCGATTGGAATTTGCCCCATGGGCGTTACCATCTTTGATATTACTTTGGTCACTGTCGGGTAAAGGCTCACTGTCACCATAATTACTTATAAGAGACATTTCGAAACTCACATTTCGAAACTAAATGTGGTTGTTAATCCCAAAAAAGGACAGTGTGAACATATTTATGAATATCTATTATCAGTATCACAATGACTGTTCAGTTATGGCCAATATTCAAAATAAGTTGACCCATGTGATTTATTCCAAGCATAAACCAGCTTTGATAGCATTGACGTTGTGTTTGCCAAGATGTACACTGCCATTTAAAAGTTTGGGGGCAAGATTTTTTTAATGAATTTTGTTTTGAAAGAAGTCTCTTATGCTTACCAAGGCTGCATTTATTTGATCAAGAATACAGCAATATTGTGAAATATTATTACAGCTGTTTTTTATTGTATTATTGACTCCAAACTTTTTAATGGGAGTGCGTTTATATGTCATCTTCAGAGCATCAGACAACAGAGTCTGCCTGTCTTGCGTAAATATCTATATTGCTCTGACAGAGCTTTTATTATTACTCATGGAAGTTCATAAAAGAATGCTTATGATCAGGAACAGCTTAACCAAACATTATAACTGAACACACACACAGCCTTCTGCACTTAACTTTCATATATGTCCTTCTAGCATGATAAGTGCGCTAAGTATCGTCACATATCTCCAAGAAGAAAATGCTTTCTCAATGCTGATGTCATGTTTCTGATGAACACATCTGCAATTTCGTTTTATGACGGGTGTTCAGCCTAATAAAGGTTTTCGTAAAAACGTCTCTGTACTTCCAGGTCCTAGCCGGCGCTGCAAGAGACGGGGTTGAGTCTTCAGTGGTGTTTGCGATGCGGTTGTTTTATGGTTGCGAGGGGTGCCCGTGTAGAGGAGGCAGGAGCTTTGGTTGCATTAAAGTCTACGGCATGGCCGCAGTGCAAACAAATCAATCTGGAGCCCCTGGTTCATGGAGCCTCTCTCCGCTTTTTATGTCCGCAAACAGAGAGGTCTTCTAATTGTTTATCTGCATAACAGCACCATAGTGAAGGGGTCGTGTTCCCAGCCTATGTTTACTTGCATCGGTAAATGTGTTCCTGTGTGGCGATACTGTGTCGGCGGAACAGCTTGTGCCGTGGCAGCAACATGATGGATGCCGTGGCCTACGTAGGTGTTGCTTTTGGAATTTTGCCGTCATTCCTTCCTCCGCGTTCAGTTTATTATGATTTTATGACGTGTTATAATGCAATCATAAAGCTTTTAGCCATTAGCTCTTTTAGAACGCCTTTTAGATGTGTTTTGGTTCCACAGGAACACCAAGAGATGTTATTCCTAGTACATATATTGATGAAGAGTTTCTAGTCGTCATGTAATTTCCAACCCAGGCTCTTTGGAAAAACATGCCAGTGGCTACATTTCCACAAATTTTATGTTGCACGTTTCCTGGCATGTTTTGTGTGAATGTGGAAAATTTTATTACATTGATTGTTAGGGCTGGGTATCAATTCATATGTTCAGATTTGATTCACAAGATCTTGATTCGATTCAATTCGATTCTCGATTTTTGATTCAGTTCAATGATTCAATTTTCACTGGCCCCATCACATTATAATAAATTAATAAAATAGTTATTGTTTTTGACCCATGTATCCTTGTATTGTAATAAATAAGGTTATGACACCAAAATTTTAGGTATCAGTGAAATTTAACAATTCTCGATTCCAATTTCGATACCACAGCTAAAACTATTAACTAATATAAATTTAAAAGATGAATAAAGGGGTCCTTGATTATGATTTTACTTTTAAACTTTAGTTAGTGTGTAATGTTGCTGTTTGAGCATAAACAACATCTGCAAAGTTACGACGCTCAAAGTTCAATGCAAAGGGAAATATTTTCTGTTACAGAAATCACTTTTTAAGGACTACAACAAACGGCTGGTAGGGACTACAACGAGCTTCTTCCTGGGTTGGTGACATCACAAACCCCAAAATTTACATAAACCCTGCCCTCTGGAACATGCAACAAAGGGGGTGAGGCCATGTTGGGCTGCTTTAGAGAAGAGGAAGAGTTGTTGTAGTAGAGTGTTGTTACCATGCCGTCATTTTACGCCGGACTGCTTCACAAACGGGTCAGTTCAACGCTGGATTTGCACAAAAGATTAACATGACGGCACATGCTAGTCGATGAGTTGAATCAACTCCACAACAACTACATAAATTTATCCACTAACCATTCAGAAACATCCAGATGCATTCTAAAAGTTGTAAGTCTCTCCATCAGTGTCCGACTCCGGTTTGAACAATGTAAGGCTGAACACCGTTACTGACAATTGTCATTTTGGCTGTGTGAGATTCTCCAGCTTTGTTGTTGTTAAAGCTCCGCCCTCTTCTGGAAAGGGGGCCGGGAGCAGCAGCTCATTTGCATTTAAAGGGTCACACACAAAATAGGTGTGTTTTTGCTCACACACAAATAGGGGCAAATTTGACAAGCTATAATAAATGATCTGTGGGGTATTTTGAGCTGAAACTTCACAGACACATTCTGGGGACACCAGAAACTAATATTACATCTTGTGAAAAGGGGCATTATAGGTCCCCTTTAAAGACTTAGTAAGCTGTCATTAATTAAACAAAGAACAAATTATTAAACTACAAGCAATAGCACAATTAAATAAATACAACAGAACAAAGATACAAATGAAATATTCAGTGCTTTTAAGGTTTTTCAGGTAGGTCTGACAGTAGTTTTCAGGTACAGAAATTGAATAAAGTAATCAAATGTAAAACAACACTGCATTTAATCTTCACTGTACAAATCAAATAAAGGTTAATGCTTATTAAAGTTACAAAAAAAGTAAAGAACAGTGAGTGATTTCTTTGTCATTTGTAGTTTGATTAACATTAAAAACACAGACAGCTGCGGGAATATTAGGCTGCTGTCACTTTAAGAGCTGCACGGATCCATTATAATGATACACATACGTTGTCTTTCTCTAGTGTTTACGTTCAATTAAGCCATAACCGACCATGTGTACTAGGATACTCGCCAATGTGGGCATTTTGAGATAAATTTGTGTGAATTTGTCCGTTTCAGCACAAGGAGACGTGAAAAAGAATTAATTTTATTATTTGCACTCTGTCTGAGATGCGCAGATTTCACAAAACTTCCCACACAGCACACGCCACTTCTCTTTCGCGTCTCCTTTGATTTAAATTGGCAAGGCTTGAAAATGTGTGCAAATGATAAGCTTTTTTGACCATGCAGCACTGGCCCGATCTGGACAGTGACCGTTCCTTCAACTGTCTGGAACATCTTTCACGCTTAACGCGCATCTGCATCCGCCATGTTTAGCACTGAATGAATGACAGTGTCCCCGCTTTCGCGACTAGAAATATGATTAACGTCAATCAGATATTATGTTCAATGTTTGTGGAAATAAAAACAGAAAAAAAGATTGATTCGTGGCTTTGAGAATTGATATCGAATCGACCACATTTTAAAAAACGATTAATCGAAAAAAAAATTTTTTTTTTGCCCAGCCCTATTGGTGGTTGTACGTATCGCAGCAGCTTGAAAATGAAATGTCCGGTGATTGGTGCTAAAAGGTTAATCGCATTTGAAAATAACGTGCCATCTGAAACGCATACAAATATAAAGAAAATGCATTTGCTGAAGCAACCATGCCGTTTTAGCTTGTGTCTTTGAACTCCTGAACTTTTATCGTGACTGGTGTTTCACGGGACTCGTACCAGAGCGTTTGCAATACTGTACCAGGTAAGTTAATGAGCAAGTTTAACATGTCAGAAAAGCCATACATATGTAGCTGATTTATGTGTTGTAAACGTCAAATTAGCTTATAAATCATGCACATTGGTAAAAGTGTTTCGTGTATTGTGCAAGGACTGCATGAAAATTATTTATTGCTCGATAATCTACCCTGGCTGTAATCTTAATTTATGTGAAAAGCAATAAAAGTTGATAATGTTTTACTGCCTCTAATGTTCATTTTAGAAGGAAACTGTTGTGAGTTGTATATATCGGTACATTTTTTCGAGTTTGTCTGAAAATAATGGTTTTTGCAATGAGCCTATGTTGGTAATTTTGCTATAAAGCACAAATTGGAGCTGCTGTAGAAAACTGCTTCATATCCATTTCAGAGAAATCAATTAATCAGCAAGCTTAAACGACGACTAAATGTCTTGAGATACAAAAAAAACCCTCATTGTCTTTCTGTGTTTCACAGCTCATAGAATAAAAAGCCCCATGCCGTTTCCAGACTGTTAAATTGCTCCGTTTCACTACGTGGCGTAATTGGCACAAATTGCTCTCCAGGTGAAAGCGGAGCCTGTTGTTTAAGACGGATGCTACCTCCACGCGCCCCTCTGGTCCCCCTCGCGCTCACATCACTGTGATCTTAATTAGCTCACCTGTCGGCCTTTATCCTCCACGGACGGCACCTTAAGCGATCACGCTCCGTTGGGCTGCTGCAGTCTCAGTGTCTCAGACACAATGGGGGCGTGTCTTCTTTTGATTACCACCACCCCCACCTCTCCAGGTCTTAATCAAAAGAGGGAAACACGTGTTTCACCCCATTAAGGAGCAAATCAGTGAGTTGGGATCAGAGTGTGAAATTGTACTGTTGTTCAAAAGTTTGGGTTCAATACTTTTATTCAGCAAAAATGCATTAAATTGATCAAAAGTTATTTCCATTTCAAATAAATGCTGTTCTTTTGAACTTTCTATTTATCAAAAAATCCTGAGGAAAAAAAAATCATGCACTAAGCATGATGAATATTAAGCTGCACAACTGTTTTCAGTATTGATAATAAATATATCTTGAGCAGCAAATCAGCATATTAGAATGATTTCTGAAGGATCATGTGACACTGAAGACTGGAGTAATGATGCTGAAAATTCACAGGAATAAATTACATTCAGTTATTTTAAATTGTAATAATATTTCACATATGGTTCTTACTGTATTTTTAATTAATAAAATGCAGCTTTGGTGAGCATAATTGATTTATTTAACAAATATTTAAAAAAATCTTACCAACCCTAAATGTTTGAACGATAGTGTATGTGCGAGGATGGAAGACTAAACATGTATCATGATGTTTTAGGTTTATCATCAGTTCTATCAACAGCATTTGTGGCATAATGTTGATTACCACAGAAAATAGTTTTGAAACTTTGAGACATGAAAACTGCTTTAATCTTTTCAAAGTTATAATCCAGTATTTCCAGTCATATCTCGGCCATGTAAAGCCAATAAACCCTGTGATATTTCACAGGTGCAAAATTTAGAAGTTCATCCACCTAGAACAGCTGCCCAAATCACAATAAACATCTTAAAGGCACAAATAACTCACAATATTTAAAAAAGGAATTCAGGTGCTTTTATCAAATTTAAAATGAGCTTCATTATTGCTTTTAAAAATTCATTATTTTAAACTGAGAGACTTTCAGAATTAATTTCAGAATGAATTTCTGTGGACATTTGTTGGCATTATGCAATAGATGCTGTTTTTCTGTGAGTCCCTTTAAACAACTGAAAGGCAGTGACAGGCCTGGAGGTGGCTGTTTTAAGTCCAGTTGTCAATCTTTGAGTAATTGATGGCTATCATAGCTACATGCAGAGTGGCACAGTGTGGTCATTACAACATGTTGTGAGCTAGAATGAGAGGGAAAGGCTGAAATGATTGACTGAAGTGATAGAATGAAAGACTTTGCAAAACCCCTGAGGTTCAGACATTCTGTGTGTGTCCAAATACTATATTTAGCATCATTACTCCAGTCTTCAGTGTCACATGATCCTTCAGAAACCATTATTATTATCCATGATGAAACATTTGTTTCAGCATTCTTTAATGAATAGAAAGTTAAAAGTATTTATTTGAAAAATAAATTTACGGTCACTTTTTGATTAAATTAATGTCTTTACTGAATAAAAGTGTTAATTTCTTCTTTTTAAAAAAAAAAAAAAAAAAAACATCTTACTGACCCCAAACTTTTGAACAGTAGTGTGTCTGTTGTTGAATAATGTTAAACTTAATATACTTATTTTTGTAACATATTTTGCCAGAACTTTTTTGCTCACCAGTCTCTGTGGCTAGTGGTTTTCCAAAGTTACTAGCCACTCAGCATTTTCACTGGCCACAATTTTGCCATCGATACCATGGGGAAAAACTGCCATATAGATATTTTTAACATTATCTCATAATTTGGCAGCAGATATATTAGGCTGCTGTCACTTTAAGACCTGACGCACGGATCCATTATACTGTTACGCATGCGTTTTCTTTCTCAACTGACTGTGTTTACATGAATACTCGCCAAGACCGGCGAGTATGTTTGTGTGTATTTGACAGATTAAGCGTAATAAGTAGTGAAAAAGAAGTCAATTTAGTACTGAGAGGCTGCTTTATGTGCACACGCTTTGGGTGTGAGCACAAAATCTGCGTAAAATTATGCGCAATCCCACGCCGAAATTCAAGCCCTGTAACACCAACAATATTCATCCGGAGCAAATGAAACGAGTGAGTGAGAGGAGGAGGGTTTGTGTGTCGACGCGCTGTCTGAGAGATGAGAGAGAGAGAAAGAGCAGCTGGTATCGTGTGTGAAAATGAGCATTGGAAGTGTTTCAGATATTTCATTATTGATATGTATTGAAAAATCAATATTTTTGACTACACTATATTGCACTTAGTTTATTATTTCAGATGCCTTTTTAAAAGACTACAAATTAAAAATTTATAAATTATATATACAATTCAGCTCGCCAAAGTGGCTAGTAGGAGTGACTGCGTTACACGCCACTGCTGAAATACACCTGCATTTGGCTGTGTTTTGCTTGAAAGGTGTGCCTGTGCTAACCTTCCTTCAAATAAATGCCACATGGTTTAGAGTTTTCTTATCTAATACAATGTCATTCATGCAATTTTAAGTGTGACTAGAAGGTCTAAAAAGTAAAGACAGAATGTGCAACTTAGAGCAGGTCAAATGTTTTGACCTTCCTTATTAGGAGTTGCACATCTTACCCCTGATTTAACATAGAAGCGCTGTGTCACTGGGATCAGAAGCACTGTCCCGTTAACACAGCGCTCTGTTTCAGCTCACCGCAGACCTCAGGGGGAGTGCCCGGAGCTGACAGAGGTGCCAAAGTCTTTAATTAATTTCATTTCAATTCATTTGATTTAATTAGTGATGTATTTCCTTGCGTCTACATGTACGGGTTGGTTGCCAGGGTTACTGCCGATGTCAACAGGCTTTTGTGATACCGAAGCAAATCTTGTTTTATGCTGGCAACATATGCCACAGCCATGAGTGGTTTTAATTGAAGTGTACGCAGGTATCGTCAACTTTTGACCTGTTATGAAGCCGTAATCATAATCATTCACATTCAAGCACTTTGTTGAAAATAAACCCTTGCATGAAAATAAATAAAATAACATATAGATTGAAGCTCATCATGAAGCTCAGATAGATTGTACCCATCTTTTAAACTTTTCTTAGTTATGACTCCTTACATTTTGAAAAGAAAAAAGGATTATGTATTGACAGTGAGTGGTGTCTCAAGGTAAACTGGGCCCCCTGCACACAGTCCCCCTTCTCAATCTATGTATTGTCAGTTAAAAAATGTGCAAATGGTAATATTCACATGTAAAACTGATATTATTACATTTAGTTGACTACATCTTTGCATTTTTAGCTATTTTCTTGCAGGGTTTCACACAGCTCATTTTATGGTAGAACAGAGTTGTCCAACCCTGCTCCTGGAGGGCTACCGTCCTACAGAGTTTAACTCCTACCCTGATCAAACACACCTGAAAGGCTTCAGGGTTACTTAGAAAATTAAAAGTTGTATCATAAATTACATTATATGATTGATTAGGGATGGAGCCAAACCCTGCAGGACACTGGACCTCTAAGGTTAGAGTTTCCCACCCCTAAGGTTGAAGACGAAACAGTTGAGCAGTGAAAAAATATAAGAAATGTATATTCCTCAATTTTAGGATACTTAGACGTCATACATGAAGCATATTTTGCATATTACTTACTACTTTTTTTTTTTTTTTTTGCATCAAATAAATCACAGAAACATTGATGACTTTGGTCTTTTTTATACCTAAATAGGGCAACGTATCCTGGGAGATACAACTCTCAAAATCCTAACTATATCAAATATTTCAAAAATTCCTTTGGATATGTTTTACTTAAGTCCAGATGATATAAAAAAAGTAACATGAAATGATTTTTCTGCTGATCATTTTCTACTCTTGCCTGTTTTAGGGTTAAGTATGTTTTGTTCTTCTCCCATGTTCTCTTAGTCCGTTACCATCGCCCTATCAGGCTCTCCTGAAGACCATCCAGACGGTCATCCGGAAGGAAGGGTTTGATGGATCCACACCCCAGGTTGGTTACCATTTGTTTAGCTGCTTGTTAGGGATGCACGATATGTCGGCCACCATATCGGTATCGGCCGATATATGTTCATTTTTAATGTTATCGTTATCGGCCAGATTTTCTTATCTTATATATTAAAGCCGATAAATAATGGATTATTTCCTTCAGCTGAGACACTTCAGATGCGCACTGTCTGCTATGATGGTTTTGAATTGCTTAAAATATTATTGAAATCACTTCAAAAAAGGAAAATACAGTTAAGTACAATGTACAGTGTAAGTCTGTCATCAGCTACATAAAATTATAATGAGAACATTATAATTGTGTGCTTGGGACATGGCTTTTAATGGTGAAACTTTTGTCTTTGTAATCAGGCTTTCAAAAATTATATAAAAATTTGGATTTAGATTTATGGGCCAATATATCGGTTATCGGCTTTCAAATATAAAGAATTATCGGTATCGGCCAAAATGTTCATATCGGTGCATCCCTACTATTTGTTATTATCTCTGTCTCTGTTGTTCTTGTGATCATGCAGATCATGCAGATAACGTTTTTCCAACAGTTATGATTTTAAAGTGCCCAAATTCTGCTTTTTCGGATATTCCTCTGAAGTAGAGATTTCTGAAAAAACTCATTTTGAGAAAACGGCCTTTAAAGATATGTACTTTAATTGAAATCTGTATTCGCAAATACATAAAGTGCTATAAAAGATGCACTTAAACGTGTATTTTGGATGTTTTCTTTCCACTAGTCTGAAAAAAAAACTTTATGAAAAGCCAAAAAGGCCAAAATCTCAAAATTGACAGATGCATGAAAAAAGTGTTTTTGCCTGTAGTGTCTCACCTTAAATTGAGTAAAAAGGCTATAATGAAATGCACAGTTAACAGTCTCTCTGTCATTCACACCTCGGGAACAATGAAAGCGTTTTGCTTCAGGCAATGTTTTTACAAGACCTTTAATTTGTTGTTTCATTGATTGGTCTCGGTTGGCTAATTGTTGCCTGATTTCTGTGCTTTCACTTCCTTTGTAATGTGGCTTTTTCGAAGCTTGTGATAATTAGGAAGTAGAAATGAACTTCAGATATAAAGGCTGTATGTTTTATTTAATTTTCCATCTTTATTCCTCTTTTTCTCATCTCATCCTCAGTTGTCAGTTTCTCCATGTTGTGCTTGAATCTCTCTCAGGAGGGAGATGGATTCCCTTGGGTTCCTCTTCCTTAAAGCTGAGTCCTATTAGTTTTGTGGTAAACAGGCCAAGACAGACACTGGGCAATATGCCCTCTGTCTGTTCATATTCATTAGCTCCTACTGAGAAGCAGGGGAGCTCGGCCCCTCTGGGGGCCCCTCTCAGAAACGGCCCCATGATAGCCCCTGTCTTGACTTCCACATCAGCACTGCATCTGCTGAGCTGCTCTTGGGACCCGGCCACTTGAGGATACACTCGCTATTTTTAATCAGTTTCCAACTTTATGTGGCTCTAATGTGGCTTCTGTCATGTGGTGAACTCCAGAGATGGTCTTGTGACCAAACTTTGTGTCCCTTTTACAATAGATTGTTTTAAAAAAAAGCATCTTTACAGTTTTAAACATGTAAAAACTAACACGATCTCACGGCAATTCGTAGGTATTTTACAAGGTGGCTAATTCGTACAAATTTGTACGACCTCACTCGTATGAATTCGCTTTTTTTGTAAATCGTATGTATTTTAAGAGTTGCTAAATTCGTATGAATTGGTCCGAATGACCTACCCCTAACCCCGCCCCTAAACCTACCCGTCACTGGGGTTTAGACAAATCGTATGAATTCGTACAAGTGAGGTTGTTTGAATTCGTACGAATTAGCCACCTCGTAAAATATGTACAAATTGGTCGTGACATAACGTTGGAAAAAACATTGTCAGTTTCTCTTTCAATTAGAATTACAACTTCATTTTCTACTATTAATTGGCTCTCCAGTGTGTTCATGTTTTTACTCGCGGATGTCTGACCTTGATGGACTGAACAGAAAAAAATGAACTGGAGAAGATTTCCAGACCAAAGAAGGCGGAGCCTTAGAACACACCTAACTATTACATCATCGCCACAGACCAATGGTAGTTTAAAGGTGTTTACCAGCTGGAATGAACTTTTCTGAAAAGTTGCTTTGGCAAGCTGTTTTGAACTCCCGAAACGAACACAAAACAAACTTTGTTTTGGCCTGATTTTGTTCGAAATGACGTCACATCAGTTCGTTCTTCGATTTAGCTTGAAGTATATTGGGGCCTTTAAAGTAAACAGGTCTATACCTTTATTACATGAAGTTAGTGTAACCTATACAAAAATCCCATTCAAATTTACTCCAGAGTCTAAAAACCTCTTTTCTGAGTTTATATCTCACAATTTTGACTATTTCTCACAATTGCAATTGTAAGGTATAAACTTGTAACTGAGAGTTTACAACTCACATATTTGATTTAACAACTCACATATCAGATTTAGATCTCACAATTCTCGGAATAATGAGTTTACATCTCACAATTCTTTTTTTTTTTCTACCACGGAATAACAAAATAAAAAAGGTCAATGAGAATTTCTCACAATTATGAGGTTTTTTTCCTCACAGTTGCGAGTTTGTCACAATTCAGACATTTCTTTCAATTCAGAGAGAAAAAAATCTGAATTGTTAGATAAAAAGTCGCAATTAACTTTTTAATTTTTTTTATTCTGTGGCAGAAACAAGCTTCCATTAAATACTACTAATATAGCAAATGGTAATAAAATGAAATAATTTTCTTTAGTATTACTTTATTTATTTTTTTTGTTAAATGGAGTTGTAGGTCAGTTATGATAACCGTGTCTGTGTACAGTTTTGTTAGATCACATGAAGACATTTTGGGAAAAAATTAGTTTGACCTCCCTTTTGCAAATAAAAACCTTCTGTTTTTAACTCTTTTATTAGTTTCGATCTTACCAACTGTGCAAAAATTAACTAATTAAGCTCATGTCACATAATTTTCAGTACCTGAAAAACAACATCCCAATATTAAGCAACATGAGAACAGAGTTATATGACAACACTCAGAACTCACAGTTAAAGGCCCGTTCACACCAAGAACAGTAACGATAACTATATTTGCTCCCACACCAACACACAATAATGTTGTTTAAAAAAGCAAAAAAAATTGATTGGCTGTCAATGTTTTTATTGTTCATCAGCTTAAATCAAATTAGTATATTTGTAACCGATATAAAGTCTCTCAAATCACAGTAAAATTTACTCCAGGGTTAATCTGAGTCAGTTTATTATTTTATTTATTTTATAATTCACAGATTTCTTTTTCATTTGTACATATTGTAGCTATACTGTACGCTTATGTCAAACCAACAAACTTGTGAAATTGTTTGTGTTAAATTCAGCTGAAATGGGAATAAAACAAAATAATAAATTAAGTGGAGTTCTAATTCAATTAAAGACAAGATAATCTTGTTAGATTACATGAAGACATTTGAAAAAAAAATCTATTTGTCCTCCCATTTACAATTAAAAAACTTCTGTTTTTTACTCTTTATTTCTATGTTTTAGTCTTACCAACTGTGCAAAAATGAGCAAATCAAGCTCATGTCATAAAATTTTCACTTGTTGAGCACCTCTAAATTTAGACTTGTAAACAATCTTATTATTGCTCTTTAAAAAAAAAAAAATCTGATTGAATCAAGTTCCCAATCAAATATAACGTCTTGTTCTGTTTAGTAGTTGCAGTCTCGTTTATGCTAGCTCTTTCTTGTTGATATTTGCAGTGTTTTTCTTTGAATCCGTGGCACTGATGGACACCTCAGGCTCCTCACCCTGGAAGTCCTCGATCCCTGTCAGTCAACCGACGGATTAAGCGCTTACATCATCAAACAGTGCCATTCTGTTGGCAGAGGTCGCGGAATGTGATGAGGTTGAGAGAACATGGGCACAAAGGCAAGAATGTTCAGAATGAGAGCAAACAGGGACAACAGTGAGACTGACCAAAACGTTTGTCAGATTGGTGACTCAATTCTAGTATGATTGCAATGACCTATGAAGTTTGAATTAAACTTAAAGTAAAACATTTTGTAGGTTGTGTTAGCTTTGGTAGTGGACATTTATTTAATTTAAAGAATAGCAGTTGTGTTTGTTACCATCAGAATTGGTTATAAGCATATCATCTTTCTCATGCACACATAGTGGGGAAAAGAGGTTGAGAGATTAAAAAAGCTGGAGTGTGTCTGAAGGCAAGGAGGAAGCCAGTAAGTCAGGAACACCCTCTCTGTTGAAATGTCGAGCTCAACCCTCAAGAAGCTTTGGAAACAGTCAAACAATGAGGTTTATTTAACTTAAGATGCTTGTGATTGCTGGACGGCGTGAAGGGTGTTTATTGTCAGTGGACGAAGGCTGATGTGAGGAGAACAACCAGGGCGGTAGACCTAATTCAACACCCTGACTATTTTCAGCTGGTTTGTTTAAGATATCTACCCTCCTTTTCTCTATTTCAAAGACATAAGCAGGCTGTTTAGTTATTCACAATACAACGATTTCACTGAATGAAGGCAATAATATCAGTAGAACTTTTCTGTCCTATACACTCTTAAAAATAAAGGTTCTAAATGGACGTTTTCACAGCGATACCATAGAAGAACCATTTTTTGTTCCAGAAAGAACCTTTCAGTGAACAATTCTTTGTGTTTAAGAACATTTTAATAATCTGAAGAACATTTTTTCGCTACAAACAGCCTTTTATGAAATGCAAAGTTTCAATAGATGTTAAAGGTTCTTCATGGAACCATCAGTGCCAATAAAGAACCATTATTTTAAAAGTGTAGGATAATGTAAAAGCTAGATTATAATAGCTTTAAACATTTTTAAGGACTATTTCTACAGTTTTAAGAGTGTTTTCTACAGTTACATTAGCCAGAATTACATTTTATCTTTCCCTTTAATTAATAGGAAAGGATGCAAAATAATATTTCCATGTATATAAAGCCTGTAAAAATCATTGAAATATTATTTTGCACCGTTTCCTGACTGGCAGTTCAAGATAAGAAATGTAATTATGATTATAAGCAGCACATTTGAGCTTCCGCAAGAACCAATGAGGTTCATTCTCGTGTTACGCAGCACGTTTGAGCTTCAGCAAGAACCAATGAGGTTCATTCTCGTGTTACGCAGCACATTTGAGCTTCCGCAAGAACCAGTGAGGTTCATTCTCGTGTTACGCAGCACATTTGAGCTTCAGAAAGAACCAGTGAGGTTCATTCTCGTGTTACGCAGCATGTTTGAGCTTCCGCAAGAACCAATGAGGTTCATTCTCACATTACGCAGCATGTTTGAGCTTCCGCAAGAACCAATGAGGTTCATTCTTGTGTGTTACGCAGCACATTTGAGCTTCCGTAAGAACCAATGAGGTTCGTTCTCATGTGTTACGCAGCACGTTTGAGCTTCCGTAAGAACCAATGAGGTTCATTCTCACATTACGCAGCACGTTTGAGCTTCTGCAAGAACCAATGAGGTTCATTCTCATGTGTTACGCAGCACATTTGAGCTTCTACAAGAACCAATGAGGTTCATTCTCATGTTACGCAGCACGTTTGAGCTTCCATAAGAACCAATGAGGTTCATTCTCATGTGTTACGCAGCACATTTGAGCTTCCGCAAGAACCAGTGAGGTTCATTCTCGTGTTACGCAGCACATTTGAGCTTCCGCAAGAACCAGTGAGGTTCATTCTCGTGTTACGCAGCACATTTGAGCTTCAGCAAGAACCAATGAGGTTCATTCTCGTGTTATGCAGCATGTTTGAGCTTCAGCAAAAACCAATGAGGTTCATTCTCGTGTGTTATGCTGCATGTTTGAGCTTCCGTAAGAACCATTGAGGTTCATTCTCGTGTATTACGCAGCACGTTTGAGCTTCCGTAAGAACCATTGAGGTTCATTCTCGTGTATTACGCAGCACGTTTGAGCTTCTCCAAGAACCAATGAGGTTCATTCTCATGTGTTACGCAGCACATTTGAGCTTCTACAAGAACCAATGAGGTTCATTCTCACATTACGCAGCACGTTTGAGCTTCTGCAAGAACCAATGAGGTTCATTCTCATGTGTTACGCAGCACATTTGAGCTTCTACAAGAACCAGTGAGGTTCATTCTCATGTGTTATGCAGCATGTTTGAGCTTCCGTAAGAACCAATGAGGTTCATTCTCACATTACGCAGCACGTTTGAGCGTCTGCAAGAACCAATGAGGTTCGTTCTCGTGTTACGCAGCACGTTTGAGCTTCCGTAAGAACCAATGAGGTTCATTCTCGTGTTACGCAGCACGTTTGAGCTTCTCAAGAACCAATGAGGTTCGTTCTCGTGTTACGCAGCACGTTTGAGCTTCCGTAAGAACCAATGAGGTTCATTCTCGTGTTACGCAGCACGTTTGAGCTTCCGCAAGAACCAGTGAGGTTCATTCTCGTGTTACGCAGCACATTTGAGCTTCCGCAAGAACCAGTGAGGTTCATTCTCGTGTTACGCAGCACATTTGAGCTTCAGCAAGAACCAATGAGGTTCATTCTCGTGTTACGCAGCACATTTGAGCTTCTACAAGAACCAATGAGGTTCATTCTCATGTGTTACGCAGCACGTTTGAGCTTCCGTAAGAACCAATGAGGTTCATTCTCGTGTTACGCAGCACATTTGAGCTTCTACAAGAACCAATGAGGTTCATTCTCGTGTTACGCAGCACGTTTGAGCTTCTACAAGAACCAATGAGGTTCATTCTTGTGTTACGCAGCACATTTGAGCTTCTACAAGAACCAATGAGGTTCATTCTCGTGTTACGCAGCACGTTTGAGCTTCTGTAAGAACCAATGAGGTTCATTCTCACATTACGCAGCACGTTTGAGCTTCTGCAAGAACCAATGAGGTTCATTCTTGTGTTACGCAGCACATTTGAGCTTCCGCAAGAACCAATGAGGTTCATTCTCACATTACGCAGCATGTTTGAGCTTCTGCAAGAACCAATGAGGTTCACTCTCATGTGTTACGCAGCACATTTGAGCTTCTACAAGAACCAGTGAGGTTCATTCTCATGTGTTATGCAGCATGTTTGAGCTTCCATAAGAACCAATGAGGTTCATTCTCACATTACGTAGCATGTTTGAGCTTCTGCAAGAACCAGTGAGGTTCATTCTCGTGTGTTACGCAGCACATTTGAGCTTCTACAAGAACCAATGAGGTTCATTCTCATGTGTTACGCAGCAAGTTTGAGCTTCTGCAAGAACCAATGAGGTTCATTCTCACATTACGCAGCACGTTTGAGCTTCTGCAAGAACCAATGAGGTTCATTCTCGTGTGTTATGCAGCACGTTTGAGCTTGCAGAAGAGGTTTGTTTTTGTGCATCAAGCAGGTTTGGTCAAGCTTCTGTTTATGTTCGCTGATCAATGTTTATTTGTGAATAAAAGCCTAAATTCAATCTGTTCATCATATAAAGCGATCCTGTCTCTTCGGAAAATTTGGACTAAACCACTCAATTCATATGGATTAGTTTTACGATCACTTTATGAACTTTTTGAAGCATCAAAGTTTCAGTTTCGTAGCTGTCTATGGAGGAACAGAAAGCTTTCAGATTTCATCAAAAAGATCTTAATTTGTGTTCTGAAGATGAACGAAAGTCTTACGGGTTTGAAACGACATGAGGGTGAGTAATTAATGACAGAAATTTAATTTTTGGGTGAACTAACCCTTTAATTTGACTTCTACAGTAGCTAACTTGTTATGTTGGCAAGTCCACAGCTTGCCCTAAAAGTGTATTTGTCACTGAATGGCTTACTAAAGACTACAAAGCTATTAGGTATAATCTGTGATCATCTTCTCCTCATAAATATGCAAATATGAAGTTGTCCTGCTTTTTCAAGATATCTGAAACTTGTATTGGTGTCTCACACGGTTCCATGAGGCCAGTCTTGTAGATGTTCTCATCTGAGACAGGTGTCCTCTCTATCTCTATTTAGCAGGTTCAGAATAAGCTCTTTAGTCTTTGATGATTTGTGAATAAGGTTCAATTCTCTGTCACTCTATCTCAGGCTTTGTACACTGTAGAGGGCACATCTCTCACCCATGGCCCCTTAGCTTGGCTGATGTTGGTGGATAATGTGCCAAGAATTTCCTGGCACTTGTTGGAAGCAGACATTTTGGCTCTTAGGTTGACAGCCACATTGTGGTCGTGTCAGGCGACTGTCCTGATTGGAAGATGTCGTCCAATCACTTTTGACCATCGTGTTCCGTTTGACCGTGCTGTTGAGTGGTCTTGGCTGGGCCGTTTGTTTCATTGATTCAAGTTGTTTGAGAGGTACATGACCCTCACTCCAACAGACAAAAGGCTTTTCACTACAGACAGGATTCCACTACTGACTTAGTTACACAAGTCATTGCACACTTATGTATGACATACTATTTGGGCACTGTTTTGTTTGCTTTTCATCATTCTCTCTCTCTCCCTCTCATTCATTATAGAGAGAGTATTAATGTGAAATTGTACAATAGCTAATCATGTCCTGATGAGAGTCTCTAATTGAAGTAAATTAAGTGTTGTCCTGTGATTTCAACATACATTTATTAGAAAATCAATACAAGACAGAAGCACAGACTTGCGCTTAAACAGTGAAATCTTACTAATAATATAATATAATTGCTCATTTTATGCGTATTCACTTGATTTTTATAGTATTGTTTATAGTTAAGCAAATCCACAATTTAAATTATTGCATTGTTATAGTCCTTTTCTTTCTCCTCCTCCATTATTTTCATTATTTTAATCATCAAACTTTGTTTTTTATATATTTTCAGTCTTAGGTTAGCATGAAATGGAAGTTGCAATAGTGTTTTCTTCCCTATTGTGACGTATATCTGAGTGAAATGTCGAGTTAAATGGCTTCTCAAACAAGAAAAGGTGTAGGGTGGGACTTGATTTTGTCCATTGGGAATTGATTAGATGGTTGGATCTAGTGGTGCAGGGATGACGTCAAAACTTGGAAGTCTAATTCACCACTGGTTCCCTCAAGATTTTCCTATTGGGTTTTATAATGGGGTTTTTCAATTTATGAGTAAAGTAAGGTCTGTGATAAACATAACTTGATGATACATTTCGTTCTGCAACGTAAACCGGCAGGTTTACCACAGGCTTTTTTAACACATAAATCGAAAACCCCCATTATAAAATCCCATAGGAAGATCTTGAGGGAACCACTGACGAATTAGTTTAGTTTTTTTATTTATAATAAATACTGGAATAGTCCATACAAAGTAATAATTGTTCATTTTGATTTCATGGTGACTCTAAAAAGTTTACAATTAAAGTTTCTCATTGATATATGGTTGTCTTTCTTGCATTTATTTGCATATTGATTTTTTTTTTTTTTTTTTTTTTACCACCATTTATCCATTCATAACTGTTAACTAACTTTGCAGTACCATATTCATGTTGCTTCTTGATTCTCATGCACAGCAGAAAAAACAACGAATCCCGAGTATCATGACAGCAGCAAGGGTTAGTTCACCCAAAAATGAAAATTCTGTCATTAATTACTCACCCTCATGTCGTTCCACACCTGTAAGACCTTCGTTCATCTTCAGAACACACATTAAGATATTTTTGATGAAATCCGATGGCTCAGTGCATCGCCAGCAATAACACTCCCTTTTTCAACGCCCAGAAAGCTACTAAAAACACATTTAAAACAGTTCATGTGACTGCAGTGGTTCAACCTTAATATTATAAAGCGACTACAATACTTGTTGTGCACGAAAAATAACAAAATAGCGACTTTATTCAACAATATCTAGTGATGGACGATTTCAAAACATCGCTTCATGAAGCTTCGAAGCTTTACGAATCATTTGTTTCGAATCAGTGGTTTGGAGCGTGTATCAAACTGCCAGAGTCACGTGAACTATTGAAGTTTCAAAACACTTATGATGTAACGAAGCCTCGTTTACTGAAATCATGGGATTTTGGTGCTCTGAACCACTGATTCGAAACAAAAGATTCTTCGAAGCTTCATGAAGCAGTGTTTTGAAATTGTCCATCACTAGATATTGTGGAATAAAGTCGCTATTTTGTTATTTTTGGCGCACAAAAAGTATTCTCGTCGCTTTATAATATTAATGTTGAACCACTGCAGTCACATGAACTGTTTTAAATATGTTTTTAGTAGCTTTCTGGGCATTGAAAAAGGGAGTGTTATTGCTGGCGATGCAGGCCTCACTGAGACATCGGATTTCATCAAAAATATCTTAATTTGTGTTCTGAAGATGAACGAAGGTCTTACGGGTGTAGAACGACATGAGGGTGAGTAATTAATGACAGAATTTTCATTATTGGGTGAACTAACCCTTTAAGGTTCTGATGTTGAGCCTGAATCTTAAACTTACCTAAAAATTGAACACATTTTTTTTTTGTTTTGTTTTGCAAGCACTGATATTTTTTTTTTTTTTTTTTTTGTGTACAGTAAATGCACATCTAGGTCATACAATGTTTCACTTGTTTTACAAAATTCTTATTTAGCTGCAGAATTTCTTGTTATATAGTTGTAAACACTGTAGGTAAAATGAAGTATAATTTGATATATTACTGTGGTGTCGTGCACTACAGGTTTCTCCTTGTTTCTATTCTAAATTAAGGTGCACTTATTAAAATGCTGTAAGATATTTATTCATGCATTATTGAACACTTTAAGTTCACCAAAGTTTTCCCTATGGTGCTTTAATAAAATATTCATTGCAAAAGCCAGATGTGGATTTGCTCAGATGAATTGTACATATCCTGACAATACAGTGTTGTTTTAAATTCAAATGTTTTATGTTCATCTTTTTGACCTCTGTAGTCTAAGGTTCGGAATGTCCTGCGGGTGGGTCTTCATTCTCTGGGATCTGCGCTGTGGGGGGATGATGTGTGCTGTAAGGATAAACCCGCCCACTGCCACGCCCTCACCACCTTTCTCTATGCCCTCCGAGGCCTGTTACGCACTTCACTCTCGGTCGCTATGGTGACCGTACCCTCCCACCTCATACAGGTATGATTAATCAAATAGTTTCTGGTTTCTATTTCAATTAAATGCTGTTTAACTTACTTCATCAAATAATCCTGGAAAAAATAAAATTGTAATGTTTTCAACATTGATAATAGTAAGAAATGTTTCTTGAGCAGCAAATCAGCATATTAGAATGATTTCTGAAGGATCATGTGACACTGAAGACTCGAGTAATGATGCTGAAAATTCAGCTTTGATCACATGAATAAATTACAGTACATTTTACAATATATTCAAATAGAAAACAGCTATTTTAAATTGTAATATTTCACAATATTACTGTTTTTTTATAGTATTTTTGATCAAATAAATGCAGCCTTTGTTCTATACTTTGTTCTATATATATATATATATATATATATATATATATATATATATATATATATATATATATGACACTATATTGTCAAAAGTTTTGGGATGCCTGCTTTTACGTGCACATGAACTTTAATGACATCCCGTTCTTAATCCGTAGGGTTTAATATGGAGTTGACCCACCCTTTGCAGCTATAACAGCCTCAACTCTTCTAGGAAGGTTTAGGAGTGTGTTTATGGGAATTTTTGACCATTCTTCTAGAAGCGCATTTGTGAGGTCAGGCAGTGATGTTGGCAAGAAGGCCTGGCTCGCAGTCTCCGCTCTAATTCATCCCAAAGGTGTTCTATCGGGTTGAGGTCAGGACTCTGTGCAGGCCAGTCAAGTTCCTCCACACCAAACTCGCTCATCCATGTCTTTATGGACCTTGCTTTGTGCACTGGTGCTCTGTCATGTTGGAACAGGAAGGGGCCATCCCCAAACTGTTCCCACAAAGTTGGGAGCATGAAATTGTCCAAAATGTCTTGGTATGCTGAAGCATTAAGAGTTCCTTTCACTGGAACTAAGGGGCCAAGCCCAACCCCTGAAAAACAACCCCACACCATAATCCCCCTCCACCAAACTTTACACTTGGCACAATGCAGTCAGGCAAGTACCGTTCTCCTGGCAACTGCCAAACCCAGACAGAGAAGCGTGATTCGTCACTCCAGAGAACACGTCTCCACTGCTCTAGAGTCCAGTGACGGCGTGCTTTACACCACTGCATCCGACGCTTTGCATTGCACTTGGTGATGTAAGGCTTGGATGCAGCTGCTCGGCCATGGAAACCCATTCCATGAAGCTCTCTACGCACTGTTCTTGAGCTGATCTGAAGGCCACACGAAGTTTGGAGGTCTGTAGCTATTGACTCTGCAGAAAGTTGGCGACTTCTGCGCACTGTGCGCCTCAGCATGCGCTGACCCCGCTCTGTGATTTTACGTGGCCTACCACTTCATGGCTGAGTTGCTGTTGTTCCCAATTGCTTCCACTTTGTTATGATACCACTAACAGTTGACCGTGGAATATTTAGTAGTGAGGAAATTTCACGAATGGACTTATTGCACAGGTGGCAACCTATCACGGTACCACGCTTGAATTCACTGAGCTCCTGAGAGCGACCCATTCTTTCACAAATGTTTGTAGAAGCAGTCTGCATGCCTGATTTTATACACCTGTGGCCTTGGAAGTGATTGAACACCTGAATTCAATGGTTTGGAGGGGTGTCCCAAAACTTTTGGAAATATAGTGTGTGTGTGTGTGTGTGTGTGTGTGTGTGTATGTATATATATATATATATATAATACACACACTATATGTGTTATATACATACATATATGGCTAAATTGGCTAAATTGACCAGTACGCAACACCCTAGCAACTACTCTCAACACTCTGGCTGCATCCGAAATCGCATACTTCCCTACTATATAGTAGCCGAAAACAGTATGTGATAAAAGAATTATGTCTGAAATTAATTCACAGTAATAGTGCAGGCGAAAAGTACCCGGATGATCTACTACTTCGGGCGGGATTCTGAAGTGTGCATACGATGGACACTTTATTATTCCATGCGGCCACGGGAGAGGATTTATGAATGGCAGTGAAACAACGTAACTGATGCTGGTTGGTCACATGATAATGACAACATGGTGAATGTAGTACGTCCGGATTACCTTCATACTACACATTCATACTATATAGAACATACTTTTTGAGTGGTTAAGAAGTAATTACTTTTTCAGAATAAGTACCTACTCAAGAAAGTATGTGATTTTGGACGCAGCCTCTGTCTTGGCAGGCAAGCACCACTCACATTTTCCTCAGAAAATATATCTAGTTTATTTTTGGTTTTGCTGTCTTTTCAAACTTTTGAATTAACGGTACCATTAGTACTTGTGATGATGATCAACATTTCCAACATCAACATCCAGAACTAATCCTTTTTTTTTTAACTGTCAGTCACATGGACCAGCATTGAGGTCACCATAAGTTTGTCCACCCTGGCACACCATAACCGCCCCATGAGCCGGAGTCAAAGAGTCGACCCCCCTCCGTTGTGTGAATGAGGTTCCGCTTGGCTGGGGTTCAGGGGGACTGTGTGTGTATCTGTTTGAGTACATGTATGTTTGGCCTTCAGAGGAGCTTCTTCATTGGCGCGTGAACCCACAGTTCTTTGTCTGAGGCCCTCAACTTTGCATTCAGCCACCCAATGGTCAGTCTCGAGTCTTTCTGGGCGCTTCTCTCTTTCAGCGTCTTTCGGTTCCTGAGAGGCCCTTTTCTTTGTGCCTCCATTAGCCAACGAGAGTGAGGCCACAGCCGCTGTGCTCTAAGCACGCTCAAAAGACAAGATCTCGCTGTTCTTTGTCCGTTTGGAGACAAAGTGCTAAACCCCTCTGAGGGAGGCTGGGGGGCACACAGCAGTTTTCTGCGATGTAAACGCTGTGATTGGTTTAAAAGTGGTTTTGCGGAACGGATGTGATGTAAACAGGGCCTAAAATTAACTTTTTGTCACACCTGCCAATGGCTGGTGACTTTTATTAAAATTTACTGAATTTTTTTTTTATCGGCCATTTAATTGTTTATGCAAAAACAGCCAGTTATGACACCAAATTTTTAGATACCAGTGAAAATTCACAATTCTCTATTCCAATTACCACAGCTAAAACTACTAGCCTAACTAATGTAAATGTAAAACATTATTAAAGACAAGTAACAGTAGTTTTCAGGTAGAGACATTGAATAAAGTAATCAAATGTAAACACTGGATAGTCTTCACTATATAAATTAAAAATAGATTAATCCTTATTAAAGTTTCAAAAGTTATTCAGTCATGAGCAGTGAGTGAATTTTTTTGTCCTTTTTGTTTGATTAACATTAAAAACATAGACGGCAGCAGAAATATTAGGCTGCTGTCACTTTAAGACCAAATGCACAGATCCAGTATACTGATACTGTACACATGCTTTTTCGACTGTTTACATTCACTCAAGCCATACCCGACTGTGTTTACTATTTTTTTTGTCATGAATGTTTGTGAATATGTCTGTTCAAGCGCAAAAAGACGTGAAAGAAAGCTCAATTCAGTATTCGTGTGCTGCCTGAGACGCGGATTTTGGGCACGTGCTTCGGATGTTTGCGCACACTAAACTTCCCACACAGCGCATGAGTAACGAATTGAGATCCCTTTCGCGTCTTCTTGCTCTTCATTGCCAAATTGCCAAAGTTCATGTTCTCACAGTTACGTTCATGTTCTCGCATCATTGCATCAACATCATTGGCCAACTAGCGATTGACAATGTTTCATATACTGGCCAGCGCTAATTTTTTTCTTGCATTTGGTGCTTGGAGAGTGTTAATTTTAGGCCCTGGATGTAAATATATTGACCTTTCAGTAAGTACAGTATTTTGAGGCAGTGAGGTCTTAACTAGTCACAAACATACTTTGGGCCCTATTTTAACAATCTAAGTGCATGGTCTGAAGCACACGGCGCAAGTGCACTTGGGGCGTGTCCGAATCCACTTTTGCTAGTTTAACGACAGGAAAAATGGTCAACACACCCGGTGCATGGTCTAAAAGGGTTGTCCCTAGTCTCTTAATGAGTGTTAATAAGGTAACGTGCAATAAACCAATCAGAGTCTCATCTCCCATTCCCTTTAAAAGCCAGCTGTGCTCATGCCATGGCGGATTCAGTATTTACATGGTGGAATTTGCAAGCGGAAAATATGAACGCGTCTCTAGCGAGGAAACGGATCTTCTCGTGCGCGAGGTTAAAGCATGCGAGCAGACCATCTACAGGACAAGCCGGATTGCACCAAGGCATTTTTATCTTTATGCACACAATAATAATCTTTTACATTTGTAATCCTTTTATTTTTAATATTTGGCATGTTTGTGTGTGCTGCTGCTGCTTGTGTGCCCTGTGTGTGTAATAAGCGGAGTGTATGTGCGTTGTGCAACCGCATGTAGGCGCATATTACTGACGCGATCTTTAAGTTCGTTTCAGTTTTGTCAATGGTGCAGTCGTTTTCAGTTGCCTCAAAATTACAACGTGCCAACAATGCACCTGAACACACCTCGTTTTCAGACCAGCACGCCCATGGGCGAACAGATGGGCGCAAATGCATTTGATATTTAAACAACGTGGCGCAGGACGTGAAAATGATAACTGTGTCGGGCTGAAACAAGCAAAAAACACTTGCGTCGCACCTGGCACCGCATTCCGTCGGGTGTATGACAGGACCCAAAATCTCAAAAGCTTTTGAATCAATACATCTGCTTCTATGTAGGGCTTGAAGAAGTTTTCTGTATGTACAGTATGTGTGAGGAATCAATATTTTTGCTTTAACTACTAAACGTGGAGTCAACTTTTGTTGAACTGCTGTGTTAATCCTCTATTATTTGCATTAGCACCTCATCTGAAGTCCATCTGATGCGACTTGTAATGAAAAGTCATGTATCCTGTCATGTATTTTTAATGTCGACGGGAAGGGGCCGGGCATTGAAAGCCTCCTCTGACGAGATTAAAGCCACAGTCCATCTGAATCTTTAATCAATCTCTGCTCAAATAGCCATAGTCCACTACCACACACCTACAGATACAGCCTCTGTTGGGTCAGGACCCTGGAGACCCAGTCTATCAGTCTGAAGGATGACAGCTTTGGAGACGGAAGAGCTGGACTGCTATCATGGCTAGACTTTGGTTTGTTTTGATGTGACTTGTGGAGCAGGTCTATCTTACAGTAGATGCGTTTTCTTTTACCAGTTAGTAGGCCTTCATGGAATCTGTTCAAAAAGCACGCAGCCATCTTTACAGTTTTGTGTTTGAACTTCCATTTTTAGCGGCAGCTCGTATATTTCTATGACATCACTGTTGAAATTAGCTGGTGAAGTGGATTTACTTATTGTAGAGTTAACGAAAGTTATCATGAGCATTGTAATGTTTGAAGCGGATGTCATAACAAATGTCAGCAGACTGGAAAGATTTTAAAACGAGTGGTTCATTCATAAATCCGTAAGATCTTACCTTCATGCTGTGGATTTACAAACCGGAAGACAGAACACAATGAGCGTGACGTAGAAAAGGGGCGAGGCTACATAAGGTCTATATTTAACACTGTTTGCCATTTTAAAATCTATTAATTGCACATATTTCCCCACAAAAATGTGCAAATTCCAACTGTTGCAGCAACCCTTTTTCATTAACACAAATTTGTGTAAATGTTCATAAAACTTACTTCCTTACATTACGTAAATTGTTGCATTAAGTTCAATGATAATTTATGTGCAACTAAAGTATAGAGATTTTTTTGTTCTTGTGTCATTAAAATTCTCTTTCTAATCTATTTGAAGTTCACTTTGTCAGAGTCCTGCACGTGGGCGGGTACCCATGGGTACCCGACAGGTGACCCGCCTAATTTTATGTAACGGGTGGAATAATATTTATGTGTCGAGTGCGGTGCGGGTGCGGGTCGGACGCGCGGTAGGCACGGGTGGACTGCGGGTCCAATAGCCAAGACTATTCCAACTCAATTCAGTGCATTTGACAGCTGCTTTCAAATGGTCCCGTGCTTATTTGTGTTCACGCTCTGTCTGAAGACCGTTAAAGGCTTACAGCATGATTTGCAGCGCTGAGCATTGTAGCCAATCACGCTGCATCTGATTGAAAGCTATGATTATATTAAAGGGAGCGCGCTTTGCTCGCTTTGTGTTTAATATAGGCTATTCACAATTTGAATAAAAATTTTAGAATATTTTTCGTGCTGCTACAAAGAGGACCAGCGGCCAGGTAAACACTGCTGAGTTTCAGAAGAGACAACTGTGTTTAAATGCCGAGTGAATCTGCTAAAATATTTACTAGCTTTAAGCTTACAGTTAAATAGGCTTACTAAAACATTCTTTGTTCTATTATTTTACTTGTGTTGTTTAATGCAATGTTTAATTAAATGCAGCGACATATACACTGAACAAAATTATAAATGCAACACTTTTGTTTTTGCCCACATTTTTCATGAGCTGAACTCAAAGATCTAAGACTTTTTCTATGTACACAAAAGGCCTATTTCTCTCAAATATTGTTCACGAATCTGTCTAAATCTGTGTTAGCACTTCTGCTTTGCCGAGATAATCCATCCACCTCACAGGTGTGGCATATCAAGATGCTGATTAGACAGCAAGATTATTGCACAGGTGTGCCTTAGGCTGGCCACAATAAAAGACCACTCTAAAATGTGCAGTTTTACTGTCCGAAAACCAGTCACTATCTATTGTGACCACCATTTGCCTCACGCAGTGCAACACATCTCCTTCGCATAGAGTTGATCAGGTTGTTGATTGTGGCCTGTGGAATGTTGGTCCACTCCTCTTCAATGGCTGTGTGAAGTTGCTGGATATTGGCAGGAACTGGAACACGCTGTCGTATACGCCGATCCAGAGCATCCCAAACATGCTCAATGGGTGACATGTCCGGTGAGTATGCTGGCCATGCAAGAACTGGGATGTTTTCAGCTTCCAGGAATTGTGTACAGATCCTTGCAACATGGGGCCGTGCAATATCATGCTGAAACATGATGGTCGTGGATGAATGGCACAACAATGGGCCTCAGGATCTCATCACGGTATCTCTGTGCATTCAAAATGCCATCAATAAAATGCACCCGTGTTCGTTGTCCATAACATACGCCTGCCCATACCATAACCCCACCGCCACCATGGGCCACTCGATCCACAACGTTGACATCAGCAAACCGCTCACCCACACGACGCCATACACGCTGTCTGCCATCTGCCCTGTACAGTGAAAACCGGGATTCATCCGTGAAGAGAACACCTCTCCAGAGTGCCAGACACCATCGAATATGAGCATTTGCCCACTCAAGTCGGTTACGACGACGAACTGCAGTCAGGTCGAGACCCCGATGAGGACGACGAGCATGCAGATGAGCTTCCCTGAGACGGTTTCTGACAGTTTGTGCAGAAATTCTTTGGTTATGCAAACTGATTGTTGCAGCAGCTGTCCGGGTGGCTGGTCTCAGACAATCTTGGAGGTGAAGATGCTGGATGAGGAGGTCCTGGGCTGGTGTGGTTACACGTGGTCTGCGGTTGTGAGGCCGGTTGGATGTACTGCCAAATTCTCTGAAACGCCTTTGGAGAAGGCTTATAGTAGAGAAATGAACATTCAATTCACGGGCAACAGCTCTGGTGGACATTCCTGCAGTCAGCATGCCAATTGCACGCTCCCTCAAAACTTGCGACATCTGTGGCATTGTGCTGTGCTTTTTATTGTGGCCAGCCTAAGGCACACCTGTGCAATAATCATGCTGTCTAATCAGCATCTTGATATGCCACACCTGTGAGGTGGATGGATTATCTCGGCAAAGGAGAAGTGCTCACTAACACAGATTTAGACAGATTTGTGAACAATATTTGAGAGAAATAGGCCTTTTGTGTACATAGAAAAAGTCTTAGATCTTTGAGTTCAGCTCATGAAAAATGGGGGCAAAAACAAAAGTGTTGCGTTTATAATTTTGTTCAGTGTAGAATGCCTAATGTTGGTTTTATTGCTTGTGTTAGGCTACATGAGAAAATGATTTTTGTCTGCCTCATGTCATGAAGGAGATTTAATGCGGGTGCGGGTCGGGTCGCAGTTTTTATGTCAAACGGGTCGGGTCGGGTACGGGCTAAAATTAGCCGACCCGGGTTGGGTCGGGTACGGGCTAAAATTAGTGTTTCTGTTGGATATCGGGTCGGGTGCTGTTAATAACTGCAGGTGTGGGGCGGGTGCGGGTTTATCAAACAGGACCCGTTCAGGACTCTGCACTATGTATGTAAATTAGGCTACGTTTACACTGCAGGTAAATGTGGCCCAAATCTGAATTTTTTTTTTTTTTTTTTTTTTTTTGCCCACATGTGACTCATATCTGTTTTCCCCATGACAGTGTACGAACCACATGGAATCTGATCTTTTCAATTCCGATTTGTGCCACTTCCATATCTGGTACTAAACCCGATACAGGTCAGATGTTTTGTAATGCGACCGCAGTGTGAACAGTCATATCGGAATTCATGTGATTTTTACGTCACTCGAGATCAACATTCGTCACGATTCTGCGCTCATGGGAGTCTATTCAATGATTTTGCATACCCAACGTTATCAAGACGGTTGCGAAAGGTAGTCAGTAGAAGACCGTGATGTGTCAGAACAGAGACAGCTCTGTAATACCAGCAAAACATGAGGGCCCGTATCATAAAAGTTTCAAAACTCTGCTCTCTTTTGTCACATCATTGTCTTTATTTTTCATATTGCCTGCGCATAATTTCACTGGCTTTCACAGCAGATCACACTATAAATAAACGTGTAATTGCTTACTTTAATGCCTTCCGTGTTTACTTCCGTATGGCAGTGCGCTGTGTGTGTTGTCAAGTCCGCGATTTTCCCGCAGGATTGGGTTACTTTTTCACTGTTTCCGCGGGTTGTTGAAATGACCGCAATAACGCAATATTTAATCACCGGAACGCGATTTTTACCGGGATACCCCACGGAACGCGACTGGGCTAGTTTTGGACTAATTTTGAGAAGCAATTGAGTGCATTTTGTGGTAAAAACCTGGCAACCCTGTTTGTATCGTTCGTTTGCGCATGCAGGTCAGTTCAGAACCATGATCTGTTCACACTGGAAATCTGATATTGGCCACATTTAAAACAACAATGTGAACAGCTATACAAAAAAAAAAATCAGATCTGAGCAAAAATCAGAATTGAGCATTAAGGCTCGCAGTGTGAACGTAGCCTTAGTTCTTGTCTTTTTTGTGATGAACAGTTTGCTGATATGTTTGAAAAATAAAGTTCAACAAAAAGCCTAAATATCTTTAAAAAATAATGGGTTTCATTCATGACACATGAGCAGAATTAATTTCTGTATAAATTGCTTTATCTTTTGATGTGTAGGCTACTTGTAATGGTTACTTTTGCGTGTGCTTCATATTATTTGCCACTATGAAATTGCATATGCTTCTTTTTTCATATATCATAATCTACTCTGTTTTTAATTAACAGAAGTGCTTTTTTTTCCCCTGACATGTCCATAAAACATCTTTATTTATAGGTGCTTCGAGAAATTCAACTACACAATGTTTCCCAATATCATTATGAATTATAAATAATGCAAGCAATCGATTTAAAACACTGTCTCTTTTGTTAACCCATCTGTTTGGATCCCATCCTGGACTTCAGCTTTCAATGTGTTGGCCCAACTGTTGTACAGTTGCATTGCATTTTATTTTGAATTGGTGTGATAGTGTTGATGTAGCAGTGACTGTCACTAACACAGTTGCTTGGGTTAAATTTTTTATGCTAGATTTGGGAAAAGGGTCAAGGCTGCGTACACAAACACGCATGCTCTCAAAGTCTGCTGTAGATGAGAGGAAGGAATGGCAAGAAAAAAAGAAAGGACACGGATGCATGAAAACTGCATTAGGCCGCGTCAGCTGCTACAGAGAGGGAGCGTATGAAATATTCAGGAGTGGCATAGAGATTAATTTTTCACTACAGCCTTTCTTTGGAGTGCTCCCACTTTTTGAATGGTCTCTGTATTAGTTTTTGGCCAGGAGGAGGCGCTCTCAGCAGATTTGCCGCTTATACTGTATTTGATTTGTGTTTAACACTTTAAACTGGCTTATTTTCTCATCTGTATTGGCCTTTGCAACTGTTGATTTGTGTTTGTTCAGTCTTAGATTCAGTCTTCATATCAGTAAGGTCAAGGTCAGAGGTTCTTTTTTCTTCTTTTTTATTAAACAGTGGTTTATTGAACAAATTGTGTCTCTTTAAATAAATTCAGTTATAATAAACATTTTCTTAAGGATAAAACAAATCTATCTCAGCTAATGATGTAAACTACATACAGGGAGCACTTTCTTGCACATTACTATAATATTAAAGGTTACAATTAACAACAGAGGCCAAACTATTAAATTCAGTTGCTCATTTACGATCATTTACACCGTTACTCTCATAACTTGTTTTCATGACAAATTTATTTAAACATATATTAAATAATTAAGACATTACTAACAGGTAAAGTAAATATAATGAATATATAAGCTAATATAGTGCATATATTTCCCCTCTAGATTTGATTTCTCTAGTGAACTAACATGCTGTGGACACTAAATGACTTGCCTGAGGTAAATATAATGCTACGTGAGATATTATTCTCAAGCTGTTTCATTGATGTCTTTCTGCGGTTGAAACACTGGTTGGGAGATTATACTTAATCATATCTTTGCATGTAAATTTGTGTTATTCCTGCGTGCCACAAAACCTTGATGAGCTAAAAGGCATTTAAAGGCATTTTTACACCATTTAACAGCAGATATTTTTGAAACGAAAGCATTAATGGGTAAGACGTCTTTGCTCTGATGCGGACGGGATCTTTCTCTGAGTTGATGTGGCTTTGTGCTTACGTTCATCCAGATTTGTGCCGTATGGCGACACTGCATGAGTTGTGCGATCAGAGTAAGAGAGACAGACAGATTTGGAGAGCATGTGTTTGAGGGAATCAGAGCACTCAATGTGTTTGAGCACCAAACGTATGTTCTGCTCTGATCTGATGGATTTAATGTTACACAACACAACCAAAGGCAGCAGTTCACAGAGGTGGCATCCAAAGATAACTTAATAATACCAGTTTGGATGCCATGATTAATGCTAGTTCTTATATGTTAAAGCATCATTTTGATGGATTGAATGTTACATTTTACATTTTCAGAGGAAGTAAATATGAGTAATGTTTGCCCATACAGTCGTGTTTGTTTAAAAAGTGTCTGTGATATTCTGGCCCAATTCCGGCCCGTATCACCATATGTGTGAAAAGTAATCGTCCACCTCAATCATCATAGAGAGTGGTGTTGGTAAAATGGGTACATTTTTCAAATTTATCTGGTGATTGAGGTGGTTTTGGATCTATAAGCTCCGGCTTTGTTGTAAGATCATGAATTCCGTCTCCGGAATACCCTGCTCCGTGTTTTTCCAAGAGATAATGTTGACCTAATTCAGTTCTCAGAGCAAAGAGAGTGAAACCCCTGCTTGTAATGAAGGGTTTAATTAGCATGCTCTCAGCATCGCTCTAGATGTTTCAACATTTGCTTGTACACTTTTAATTGGACTCTTCTCATGTATTTCCTGTCTTTCTCATCCATTCCCCCTCTCTCTTTCCATCTCGCACTCTCAGAACAGAGCCGTAATGGGGCGAATAATCAGACTGAGTGACACAGCCATCGCTCTGGAATCATTCAGAGGCTCGGAGAAAGAGACCAACCCACTTTACAAAGACTATCATGGTGAGAAGAAACATACAAAGAGTTCAAATACACTGACAAAAAAAAAAAAACCCAAAGCCTAAGTATTAAACATTGGCTCCTAAGTCATTCTGTAATAACTGATACTTATTTTGGTAACACTTTATTTTACAGTGTCCTTGTTACACATATTACATGTAGTTACTGTAGTAACAACTATAAATTATGCATAATTACATGCAACTAACCCTAAACCAAAACCTAATCCTAACCCTAACCCTATAGTAAGTACATGTAGTTAATTATTATTACTCAGTACTTAAATATATAATTACACTGTAACACGGACACCTTAAAATAAAGTGTGTAACCCCTATTTTTTAAGCAATGGGATTTAGATTTTTGGTTGTCCTTGTTACAGTGTAATTATACATTTAAGTAATATTAGTTAACTACGTATACTTACTACAGGGTTAGAATTAGATTTTTGTTGTAGGGTTAGTTGCATGCACTTATGCATAATTTATAGTTATTCCTATAGTAACTACATGTAATATGTGTAACAAGGACACCGTAAAATAAAGTGTTACCAGATTTTTTTGTCGGACAATAAATCTGATTTAAAAAAAAACAAAAATCAACATATCTACTGACCATAATGTCATGAGGACCAGGGTTATTATCATTAATTAACCATTAATTTGTTACATAAAATAATAATAAAACAAATTAAACGTATTTTATTTTTAGCAAGTTGCCAAAACAACATTTCTCATTTTCGTTTAGGTTAAATTCAAGTACTTTAATAATAACTGAAATTAAATGAATTAAAGTTAATAAATAAAAATAATTAAATGCTATATTGACATTAGAAAAAACACAATAAAATTATTTAAACTAAAATTAAAGTGAAAACAGAAATAATACAAATAAAATCTAATTCAAATTATTAACAAAAACTATGATAGTATATCAATGACATGAGGGTGACTCAGAATCAGTGTTATTGTCAACAAACTATTAAAAATTGTTGCTGTTATTTAAAATGAAGCTGAAATGAAAATATAAAGTATTATAGAATAAAAAAATGCATATTAGAAGAAAGACTTCAACTTAAAAATAGAAATATTCGTTAACACTTTATTTTAGGTTTTTTTTTAACTAGTTGCTTATTAGCATGCATATTACTAGAATACTGGCTGTTTATTACTACTTATTAAGCACATATTAATGCCTTATTCTGCATGATCATATTCTACATTCTTAATCCTACCCAATACCTAAACTTAACAACTACCTTACTAACTATTAATAAGCAGTAAATTAAGAGTTTATTGAGGAAAAAGTCATAGTTAATAGTTTATATGTGTTCCCTATACTAAAGTGTTACCAAATATTCCCCTGGCAGCTAAATAAAATAAGTTGAAGTACTAAAATTACTAAAACTAAAATAAAGCCATATAGTATATAAAGCCAAATAGTAATAAACCCCCCCTTAAAAAAAATATTAAAAAGGACAAAAGCACAAAGCAAAATTACTAAAACTTAATCTCACATGAAAACTGAATATATAGAAAAATAAAAGCTATAATAGTGTATAAATAACTGCATAGAACACCTCAGCAAATGCATAGCAACACCCTGACAACCATCCACAACAGTCTAGAATCACGACAGACACTCCTCACATTTCTTCAGAAAATCTATTTTCAAAAGATGTTTTTTATTGGTCCCTCGTCTGATTCATGCCTTTTGCATCATCCTATCTTTCTGACTCTCTCTCTCTCTCTCTCTCTCTCTCTCTCTCTCTCTCTCTCTCTCTCTCTCTCTCTCTCACACACACACACACACACACACACACACACACACAGACACACACACACACACACTCTGGCTCAGTAAAGTGCATTAGTAGAAAGGGGCAGGCAGGGTGGACCTCTCTCTAGCTGTCAGCTCGTGTTAGTGTGGCCGTGTTCAATCAGACGTGCTCCTTGGCAGACAGGCCAGGGGGAGATTCAGCTGCCACACACACACACACACACACACACACACACACACACACACACAAGCAAGCACCCAGCACAGCCCTCAGGGGCCGCAGAGTTGCAGAATCAATATTTTCATACTGGCTGAAACCTCTCTGTGGCCACACTGCAGATGAGGAAGATCTTTGGGGCTCGCGCTCTTTCCGTTCTCTCCCTTTTTCCTCTCATTGTGCCTCTCTATATTCTCCCTTGTTTTCATCGTGCACTCTCTCTCCATCTCTTCATGTTGCATGCTTTATCTTTTCATCTCTTTTGTGTCCGTCTTTCTGTAAAGGTCAGTTTGTTTACAGTTCTCTCTCCTCGTTTCCGCCCCCTGTCCTGTTTCTTTCTTGCATTCATTTGCTCCATGTGTACGGAATGGCCGAAGGGGGTGTGGTTCACAAACACTAATGACCTCACATCATTTTATTATTCATTTAGTTATTTACTTACTTATTGCTTATTTTATTACTTATCTTATCTTATCAGATACGAATTACACTCTGTTTTCAATTTCATGAGTTAGTAATTTTATTTATTGTTTTGTTATTTTAATATTTATTAATATTTTTTATAATGGTATTTTTTTTATTTATTTGTTAATTTAATTAATTACTTCAACTGTTGTTGAGCAAATTGGATGCTAATGATTTCAATTTAATGAGTTAGTTCTTTAATTGAATAAATAAATAAATCATCTGAGATCATTAGTGTTATTTGTTTATTTATTACTTATGATATTTCTTTATTAAGATGCTTATCAGATATTTATGAGCAAATTATTCTCACTCTAATGTTTTCAATTTCATGAGTTAGTACTTTTATTTATTGCTACATTATTTTAATATGTATTAATATTTTTTATAATGGTATTTTTTATTTATTTGTTAATTTCATTAATTTCTTCAACAGTTGTTGAACAAATTGGATGCTAATGAGTTATTTTATTGAATAAATAAATCATCTGAGATCATTAGTTTTATTTATTTATTTATTACTCATGATATTTCTTTATTAAGATGCTTATCATATATTAATCTCACAGTAATGTTTTTGATTTCATGAGTTAGTACTTTTATCTGTTGTTACATTATTTTAATATTTATCATTTTATTTTATAATGGTATTTTTTATGTTTATTTGTTAACTTTAAGATGCTTATCAGTTGTTGATGAGCAAATTAGATGCTAATGATTTCAATTTAATGAGATAGTTCTTTTATTAAAAAAAAATCATCTGAGATCATTAGTTTTATTTATTTATTTATTAATTATGAGATTTCTTTATTAAGATGCTTATCAGATATTTATGAAAAATGTTTTTGATATCTTGATTTAGTACTTTTATCTATTGTTACATGATTTTATAATGGTATTTTTTATGTTTATTTGTTAACTTTAAGATGCTTATCAGTTGTTGATGAGCAAAAATGCTAATCGCTAATGCTTTCAATTTAATGTTATTTCTTTTATTAAATAAATAAACTGAAATGTTTGTTTTGTTTGCTATATATATGTATATAGCAAAATATGTATTTAAAAAATATCAGTTTTGTCAGTGTTGTTAATTTCTTATTCACATTTTTATTTTAAATATAAGGCACAGTTGTGTTATTCATTTTATAATATTAAAAAAATTGTTAGGTCAGTCACTTTTGTCAAAATGTTATTAATTTAGTTTATAGTTATTTGACAAGATAAAACTAACACACACATGTATTGAATGGATGAAAATTGTAATTGTTAGAGCGTTTGTTCATCAATACAGATGTTAGAAATTAATCATTTCAAGTTCATGTATGTTTATGAGCTAAAATATTTGTAAACAAATAAGACACTAATGATATTAATGTCGCTTCAGTTGTATGTGAATCACCTCTTTTTAAAAATACAATGCAATGCTTTCCAGGTGGTTTCACAAACATCTCAGCAATGCATGTATCCTTACTTTTTAGTGTTTTTTAACAGTTATTGTCAGCTTTTGCTATTGATTTTCACCTCATTTCGTGAATAATGCTTTGCCATAAGGTCTTAGTGAATGTGAAGACGTACACGAGGCCACTCTTTCTTTTCTGTGGTGCGTCTACTGCACAAAGCATGTTGGGAGTTCTGTCACAGCGAATCAACTCGAGCGGAATCAACCTAGCGCACGGGTCCCTTTACAAGCGGGGCCTTACACACACACACACACACACACACACACACACACACACACATGCTCTTTCCGTCCTCTCATCCCCCTCATCTCGGTCTTCAGTGCTTCTTTTTAATGTCATATTTCTACTGGCCACATAACTGAGGGAAAAAAGAGATGGAGGGAGGAATTAAAGAGGGCGAAAAAGCTTTCTCTCTTCCCAACATGCCCCTGTGCCGACTGACCTTGTTTTACCCCATCCTCCACTCACCTCTCTTGCTTTCTCTCCCTCCCACCAACCTATTTCTCTCCTCCTCCCTCCACTGCACTCCTTCTCTCATATGTTTTGGTTTCTGCCCATTGGTGCAGCTAATAAAATAATGGTTGATACAATGCTATAGTGGCCAGTGTGAAAGGTGATAGCTACATGTGCCCACAGTAAAACTCAGCAGACAATGAAAGCCAGAGTCTGTTTAAATAGGTAACAGGCAAAACAAAACCTGGGGAAAATATTTGCTACAGAGCATGTTTATAAGCCTGTGCGATATATTCTGAAACGTCATGCTCTGCCTCAGATTTTTGAGCCAAATTGATTTTGAATGCAGTTTCAACCAAAAAATAAACCCATTCATATAAGTTGAGCCTTCTGTAATCATTTACTCGCCATCATTGAATGCTAATTAAAACTCGGACCAACACGAATTACACCTTAGTCCCCATGAGCACTACATTGTGTACACTAGTGTGCAAAAGTTTGGGGTCAGTAAAATTTTATTCAGCAAGGATGCATTAAATTGATCAAAAGAAAAGACATTCATAATTTTTAAAAAAAATATTCGTATTTCGAATAAATGCTGTTAGAATCACGGTTTCCACAAATATTAAATATAAAGCAGAATAATTAGGCAAGTAATATTAACATTATTTTTCAAAGTTGTAAATAAAATAAAATTTGTTTTACAAGAAGATATTTTACTTCAAAATTTCACTTTTAATTCAATGTGGCACTTGTCTTTTCTTTGTAATTATGAAATTTCTGAGTGAAAATTATTTCCCAGCAAGTAAATCCTACTATTTTTTTTCAGTGTTCTCAAGCAGCAAATCATCATATTAGAATGATTTCTGAAGGATCATGTGACTCTAAAGACTGGAGTAATGATGCTGAAAATTCAGCTTTGCATCACAGGAATAAATTACGTTTTAAACTATATTGTAATAGAAAACAGTTTTTAAATTGTAATAATATTTCACAATATTACTGTTTTTACTGTATTTTTGATCAAATAAATACAGCCTTGGTGAGCAAAAGAAACATCTTTCAAAAACATTTTAAAAATCTTACCGACCCTAAACTTTTGAATGGCAGTGTATACTGAAAAATATCTCTGACAGTATGTATTTCCAGCATGTTTCTACAGTGATATGATTCAATGTTAATGTCTTCTGTGTTTGTTCAGGTCTCCTGCATGTTCGTCAGTTGCCACATCTGAACTGTCTGTCATGTGAAGTACCCGATACGAAAGACTTGGCCTTCAAACTCAAGAGGAAGCAGTTCACAATTGAGGTGAGTTCACAATAATGCTGTCACAGTACACCAGATAAAGTCTCCTCTTATAGGTTTCTTTGAATAATGTTCGTTTTAATTTATTTAACTCCTGCTAGCATATATTTATGCAGATTTTTTTTATCTTAACGTTTGTTCATTCTGGTGGAAAACCTAAAGAGTATGACGTTACTAGGTGCTAAAAAATTACTCCTTTTAATTGCTAATTTTATTTTCCTCCCCCATGTCTCTCGAATCGGTGCACATATTAGGAGGTCATGATTATGAATTGATGTCCACATTAGCTGTGCTTCACTAATTCCTGTTTATTTTCCTGAGCTATTGAGTGTCAATTTGAAAGGTTGAAACTATTGATTTTAGACTGGAGATGTTACATCTTAAAGAATAACCTCAGAAGACTTAGAGATTTTCTTTCTGAAGACTCATAAATACACTTTCATTAATGTGTAATTTGTTTTTGCTGGGAATTATATGGTACTCAGACAGGTCCGATCAGAAATAGTTACTCCATAAAAAGTAACTATTTCCGTTACTTTTTATGGAAAGCAATACTTTAATAAGTAATAATAAGTAATTACATTACTTTTGCATTTTTTTCACCTTGGCTGTGAAATGAAACACAAATGTAATGTTTATCTAAGTCATTTTTGCATATTACTATGGTTGAATTAGATCATCAAAAGTCGGCAGCAAAGACATTGGTTAATAAAGTGAGATTAAATACATAAAGTATATTTTGTGTTATTCATGTTCACACAGCACACACACAACGTGTCTGCACTCGATTTCTCTCAACATGAGCTCAGGAGAGGAGTCAGTCAATAAATGGAAAAACAAAGTAACTTGCCTTACTTGTTTGAAAAAGTAACTCAGATTTTTTGTTTTAAATTTAAGTAATGTGTTATTTTATTAGTTACTTGAAAAAGTAATCTGATTACATAACTCGCGTTACCTGTAATGCGTTACCCCAACACTCTAACTTTTGTCCAGTGCCGCTAAAGTGATATTTTTACACATTTTTATTCTTTGGGAAGTGACATTTTTAGGTTCAGTAGAATTGGAAAAATTAAAATAAGTTACTATTTTTGCTGGCCATGTAAACTGTACTTTGCATTACTATATTTTATTTATATATATAATGTCCCAGTAATAAATTAACAATTTAGCTGTTTTACCTACAAAAGATACAGTAGATGTAATTCTGTAACTTGCAGCAAAAATGTTGAAAATGTTGTGGTTTTGATACTAACATTTCTGTTTTGACGACTTAAAGCTACTTGTTGCTGACAATTACTGTAAGTTGAGTTTAAACCCTGCTGTCATGTTGGTAATAATTCATTAATTAGTTGTTGAGATTGTAAGATAAAGTACAACCTTGTTTATAATAAGAGATCTTAGTTTGGCTTGCTATGTTAAACTTTAAAATTATTTTGCATTCATTTGCAATAGAAAAGTTTTAAATATTGGTTTCCTTTGGTGCTTGGCTAGTGTTCATTTTGGACCCTGGTTGTATGTTTACTACCATTACAAACTCTTCAGCACACACACACACACACACACAATCCACTTCCAACCAATGAGTGCCTGTCCATCAAGTGGAGACAAATGAAAGGGCCCGGGCTCTTACTGAAGCCCCATCATTGGCCCCTAATTAAGTTATCACCGTTGAAGCTGTTAATAGTTAATCAGGAAGTCTATTGTCTCCGAAGGACCAGTAGTCTTTGTCTTTAAATGCTCTCTAAGGCAGAGACCTCTCATCCACTCCTCACTAGATTTATAGGGTCAATAAAAGTCAAGGTGGTTTCCCTCAATGGCTGTTTAATGAGCCGACCGCTTTGAGTTTGTGGAAGGGCTCAGATGTAGGTTTGTGTTGGAGCAGCGCTGAAGAATTTGTATCTTTTTGGGCAGTGTAATATACCTGATCTTTTGAAAACCCCTTTTAAGGATAGTAGGATAGTTTGTAACTTAAACACTAAAGTGTGGCGTTAGCAAGCCAAGGTCATGGGTTCGATTCCCAAGGAATGCTTGAACTGATCAAATGTATACCTTAAATACAATGTAAGATGCTTTGTGTCTGCCAAATGCATGAATTTAAAAATCATAAAAACAAAATATGCATGTAAAATCATTGTAATATGCTGATTTGATGTTCAAGAAACATGTCTTATTATTGTCGTTGAAAATGTTTGTGCTGCTTGGCGAATTCAACATTTACTTGAAACAATGTTAAACGTTACTGTCACTTTTGATCAATTTATTGCATCCTTGCTGAATAAAAGTAAAAAAAAAAAATTAAACAAAAAATATCATACTGACCCTAAACTCACACTCTAAAAACACTGGGTTAAAAACAACCTAATTTGGGTTGTTTTCAGCCCAAGGGCTGGGTAAATATAGGGCATAACACATGTTGGGCTAATTTTACCCAGCAAATTGGGTTGTTTATTTAACCCAGCATAATGGGTTGATTTTATTAATTCACTTTTACTATAGTACTAGTTTTTTTTGTTTGTTTGTTTGTTTTACCTCAAATATGAATTAGTGCTTACCAATTAACTTAAATCCTCTAAAGTTTTGTAAAATACTCCACACAACCACTGGTTTGCATGATAACTTCATTTATTTTCAGTCATATTTTACAGTATAGCATATTTTATACCATTTTTAATATGTAGGCTATACATATTGCCTACATTTAAACTTAAATTTAAAAAACATTAGAAGTAAAAATTAAAGGGGACCTATTATGCCCCTTTTCACAAGATGTAATTGAAGTCTCTGGTGTCCCCAGAATGTGTCTGTGAAGTTTCAGCTCAAAATACCCCACAGATCATTTATTATAGCTTGTCAAATTTGCTCCTATTTGGGTGTGAGCAAAAACACGCCGTTTTTGTGTGTGTCTCTTTAAATGCAAATGAGCAGCTGCTCCCGGCCCCCTTTCCAGAAGAGGGCGGAGCTTTAACAGCCCGCGCTTCGGTTGCTCAACAACAACAAAGCTGGAGAATCTCACACAGCCAAAATGAGGATTGTCAGTAACGGTGTTCAGCCTTACATTGATCAAACCGGAGTCGGACACTGATGGAGAGATTCAGGAAGAAGTTACAACATAAATGAATTGATTTACAGCACAGTAAGGATTTTATAGATAAAATAAAATATAGACAAACCAATTCAATGGCACTGAGAACTGCTCTCTTCTGAAGAGGATGCAAAAAGCCTGCGATAAATAACTCAACCGCTGGGTTGCTACGTATGACCCAGGAGCTGGGTAACACAAAAACTACCCAAACACTGAAAAAACGTAATTTGCATAATTTTACTCCCGCAGATTTTGTCCTCACACCCAAAGTGCGCCACATAAAGCCGCCTCTCAGTACTAAATTGAGTTGTTTTTCACTGCTTATTGCACTTAAACAGTCAAATAATGTCAAAATGCCAGTCTTGGCGAGTATTCACGTAAACACAGTCAGTTATGTTTTAAGTGAACGTAAACAGTTGAGAAAGAAAACGCATGTGTAACAGTATAATGGATCTGTGCGTCAGGTCTTAAAGTGACAGCAGCCTAATATACCTGCAGTCAAATTATGAGATAATATTAAAAATATCTATATGGCAGTTTATTACCTATGGTATTGATGTCAAAATTGTGGCCAGTGAAAATGTTGAGTGGCTAGTAACTTTGGAAAACCACTAGCCACAGTGACTGGTGAGCAAAAACGTTAATGTCAAGCCCTGCCTAAACCCTAAACAGTATTGCAGTTAATGTATGTATTTTATCAGTTCATGCATTCCCTGAGAACTGAACCCATGACCTTTTGGGTTGACAGAAATGCTATATATTTCATTTCACAAATTTCTGTGTAAATATTACCTTTCTTCATACAATAACACAATTTAAATGAATAGTTAGAATTGAGATCATATGACATTGTGATCTTGATTGGAGCTCTCACTGTGTCAGGTGTGATGACATCACAATCAAGGGGACACGGCAAACTAGCAGTTGAGAATTTCTCAGGAAAATTTTATGTTAAATCATCAGTAAAAGGAAGAGATAGTGACTTGTCTTCATGAGGGATTTTCCCCATTTGATCCTACTGTACCATTCTAGTCTATAACCTACAGACAGGCCTTTGATAAATAGTGTTGCACCAATACCATTGTCACACGCACAAACAAATGTGCCGTGCAGAGTTTATACTGGGTGAAACGAAATTCATGCAGTGAGTTTTCCCCGCAGGGCTGTTGGTAGTGTGTGTGCGCTCCAACCACATGCCATCATTCCATGAATATATCTGTGATGCAGTCTTGATGGGAAGGCTTGACAGAAGGACACCAATTGTTTATGTATGCTTACATTTATCACCACATCAAGAATCAATACAGTATTTACTATAAAAAGGTCATATAATGAAGAATCAGAGTTTTTTTTTTTTTTTATCTTTTGACATTGAGAGCTTGGTGGACTTTTGGCACGTCTGAATTGAACTGAATAATGACTTAAAATATGATATGGCCCCTTTGCCGCCTGCTCACTGCTAACATTGAGACATTGTTCTTGCTAGCCATGCCATCATTCCAACCTTCATTCCTACAAAGAAAGACATGCTCTTCACCTTCCCTTTAAGATGAGTCAGTGTGAATCAGAGGTCTGATCTGTGTTCAATGATTGTATTTGAAAGGTGATTGGCAGGCCAAGTGTGTGTCAGTCAGGTCGTTTAGAGTGCACACGTCAATCAAAGATTAGCCATGTCATGGCAACATGACCGCAGAAAGATGTGTTTTCACACATAGAAACCATGCAAGACATGTGGAAACCTCAAATTGAAATTTTAGCCTGAATCATTCCGAACTTGCTTGAAACTTTCTTGTATGCTCGATTCATTCATTATTTTTAGGGATGCAGTGATATAGAAATTTGGGGTCATGTGTTAGAATTATATTTGTTATGGTCGATAACCGATAATAGTTTATTTTGATGATTGATCATCATCACTTTGCTTGATTTTTTTTTTTTTTTTTTTTTTTTTAAATTATTATTATTATTATTATTATTGAAAAAAACACTTTCATGCTTAAGTCTTGCCTCAAGTGAAATAAGGCATCAGTATAAAAATGTAATTTTTTATATATATATATATATATAAAATATACATACATACATACACATACACACACACAATACAATCTAAAATTACTAATAAAATAAAATAACTATAATTACCATTTTATTAATAATAATTTTGTATTCATTCATTAAAGAATTTAATGCATTATTTTATTTTTTATTTTATTTCATTATTTAGATGTAGTGATATAGAAATTTGGGGTCATGTGTTATAATTATATTTGTTATGGTCGATAACCGATAATAGTTTATTTTGATAATTGATCATCATCATTTTGCTTTGTTTATTTTTTTATTATTATTATTTTAATATGATTAAGTGAAATTAGGCATCATATACAGTTGTGGTCAGAATTATTGGCACCCTTGGTAAATATGATCAAAGATGACTGTAAAAAATAAATCTGCATTGTTTATCCTTTTGATCTTTAATTCATAAAATTAGCAAAAATCTAACCTTTCATTGAAGGAAAAGAATTGAAAGTGGGGGGAAAATCACATTATGAAATTTTTCTCCAAAACACGTTCCAAATCAGCGTTTTGTATTCATTCATTAATAAAGCATTATTTTATTTTATTTATTTTTTATTTAATTTTTTGTTTTTTTATTTTATTTTATATTTTATATATAATATATTTTATTATTTTATTTTATTTTATTTTATTTATTTTGCACTGTATAGTAAAGATAGGAAGAATTGGAATCTAATCAACCGAAGAAGCTAAAGTATGTCTTTTAATTGGTTTAACGTTTTAATTTGTTAGACATTTTGAGTAAATCTTGCCTTCCCAACTCTCAAAAGAAAAAAAATATTTATTTTAATTGAATTGAATTGAATTGAATTGAATTTGAATTTAATTTGAATTTAAATTTGAATATACAGTTGTGGTCAGATTTAAATTTGAATTAATTTATTTATTTATTTATTTTGCACTGTATAGTGAATCTTATCAACAGAAGAAGCTAAACGTATGTCTTTTAAGTTTTTTAACATTTTCATTTGTTAGACATTTTGAGTATATCTTGCCTTCCCAACTCTCAAAAGCAAATACAGCCATGCGTGATTTTTCTGATATTCTGCCTGTCTGTTGAAGTGAGTTGCTGTGCTGTAATGTAATTAATGCAGGCTGGGTCTACATGCTGTCACTCAGCTACCCAGAGGAGCATTTTGGCTGCTTGTCTTTGACTGACTGGTAAAGTTCAGTTGGCGGTTGATGAGCAGTCAATTGCCCAGAATGCCCTGCAGCCAGAATTAACCTCTGTCCCTGTTCCGGCAGGTAGAGAGAGAGAAAGAGGGGTTATGAGGAAAATCGTGATTAGCAAACACTCACGCATACGCATGCATGTCTGTTGAGCACTCGACAACGAGTGGGGTGATCAACTGAGGATTCAGACAGGAATGTAAGAGGTATGTGATTAAACTATACTTACCCTAGTGTGACACCTGACCCAAACTTGAGCCAAACACACCTTGAGGGTGCTGGGGTATTTAGAGGTGAGGTCAGATACCTTCAGCCCAGAATTTGGGTAAAATTAGCCGTGGAGGTACAATCTTGAAAGATCAGCACTGGGTTGAGTGTCATTATCTATGAGCATTTTAATCGCAATACCTGCATTGTTTTCCTTGGACTGATTGAGCCTTCAAGTTTTTTTTTACTAGTTGAGGGCATATTTAAGACTTGTGTGGGCATATTTATGGTGTTATGTCAGAACATTGGTTTTATAATTTTCATAACCACACAAGCATTCCTTTAGTAATTGTTTTTTTGTTGTCCCATCATAGTTTTGAAGGTTCTGCACCTGCGGCAAGATCTTGATTGATTGGTTGTGTCTGGGCCAGCCTATTTGGGTCTGGCTGGTTGGGCCTTGCTGCCGTGATCCAACTATCATATATATATGTGTAAAGTTTTTGGAGAGTTAGTTAGTTTTAGTGGTTGACCAGTATGCGTTTAACAGTGACCAATATCAAGTAACAATTTTTTTTTCTTTCTTTTTTTATTTATTCATTCAGGCAATTATTTTAGTTAAGGCAAACATTTGGTCTTTTCTGCAAATCAGTGAAGTATCTGTGCTTTTGGATAGTTTTAAACTAAATTTAGGAGAAATTATTACTGTAATTTAAAATATAGTAAAACATTGTTGCTCGGTCAATTATGATAGGATATGGAACATGTAAATTAATGTTAATTTTCTCCTCCAACTTCAAAATCATCCGACATCGTTGTTTTACCTTTTTATTGTAAAGGCCATTTGACTTGGTCTTTGCACGTTCGCTCTGTAAACACTGGATCTTTCTGCTTACGTCACACGTGACCTTTCCAACACGTGACCATTCTAGTAATCGTTCATTTGAGCGTTTAGTCAACTAATCTCACGTGTATATTAATAAGCCATATAAAACATAATAATGAGCCTTTAATTGCCTATCTATACCGGTAATACATAGCCTAATCAGCGCTCAAGCGCACGCATAAGGCTTGCCGCAGCGCACCGGCAAAAGTAATGATTATGAATGTGTTGTGAAAAACACAGCAAGGAGACTGTCTAAATATTTTAATAATTTATTGAAAATGTTTTTCACCGCAGAGATTAAGTCGACGATGCTGACTTGTCATCTCCACAGTAGTGGACACACCTATATGCACGTTTCATATGGATTACATAATCTGAGAATATTTGTTTTCCACTTGACAAGCGCTTGACATTTCAAGCTTTCTATAGATATATTTCTCATGTCTGTGAGGCAAGTATACTGTGAGTTTTGGTTTATTTATGTTTTTACAGTTTCGAATGATATATTACTCTTATCTGTATGACCAAAAATGGAGTATTTTATGTTGTTACCGCTGTTATCAGGAAAAAATGCAAGCGATCGCACCGGCGCCTCTATGTCTTGCAGTAAAGTGCGAACGCTTGGATATGCACCTAATAATAGCGCACATTAATCTAGGTTAACGTTAGAGCAAGCAGCCATGTAAAGTTGCTATTACTTACATGTTTCGAAAGATGAGCCATATTTGAGGTCGATGCATGATAGGCAAGCATTTGGATTTCCTGCCTGACATACTGTAATTACCACAAGGACCCGCCGTCAACGATCTGTCCCTCACGGACTGCGTGACTTCGCCACAAGGTTTTTTTTTTTTTTTTTTCTGCGACTAACCGACTAATGCAATTTTAGTCGACTAAGTCTCTTCCAGTCGAGTAACGATTACTCAAATATTAGGGGGCAGCCCTACCTACACGATTTATAAAAAAATAAAATGTGTCAGTGAGTACAGTAAGTGGGCGTCACCACCTAAGGAACTGACTAGTTTTTGGTCATGTGACCATATATTTACATTTAAAGTCATTTAAAGTCATTTAAAGCTGCATGTGCTTAAGAAATGCTGGTAAATGATAGAAATATTTTTATGCTATTTATTTTTTGTCTTATTTCTCTTTGCATAGAGGACAAATTTAATATAAACTTTCCTCAACATTAATGTACAGTAGTTTCATATGTTGTCGAATGACCTCATTATGTTGCATGTTCACTTCAGCAGGTGGCGTCTAGACAGACGTGTTAAAATTCAATTAATATTGCTTCAGGTTCGTTTTTACACTAAATGAAAGTTCAAGTCAAGCGCATTGCATTGTATGATACAGAATTCCACGCAGTGTGCTTTGCATTGACAGATTTGGCAAACGTTTTAGGCCATGCATGTGCAATACTATTCATGTTATGCATACTGCATACTACTTTCTTTAAAAAAAATAGTATTGTGCCATTCTGAACATACCCTACAGTATGTTAGGAAAATGTAGGGTATGAAAGTAAAAGCAAGGATGAGACAAGTATTGTGTACTTGGTGGATAATCAGATCAACATATCTTGATTGAAAAATTTCTTGCACAGAAGTGGTAACCGTTAAATCATTTGTAATTAGACTGTTGTTGTTTTTAACTGTTAAACGGTTAATTTCTGACTCCGCTTCCCTCTGCTCCTGGAATATTTGAGCAGATACATGCAATTATTGTGTCGAAATAAAGTAAAAAATAGTCACTTTATAGTCAGCGACACAGTTTGAGCTAAACTTGCCATCATCAGCAAAGTCCGCCTCACCCCCACCTGGTCCACTGTCGGCCGGTTCAAAGGTGGAATTTTGATCCGGAGCAGAAGATGGCCGAGTAGAAGTCTTTGTCGGTTCTGGCATGGCTGCTAAAAATAACTTTCCCACACTCTTGAAATGCTCCAAGGGCTTTCACAGTACTTTCTTTCAACTGACAGCTAGTTTCTGAACTCTGTCCACAGAGTAAAAATAGCTTTGTGCATCATAAAGGATATTTTGCAGGTGAGGGGTTTTGAGAATTGCAGTTGGTTATTAATGGTAAGCCTCTGGTTATGTATGTCCAACTCCCTAGTTGTCAGTGACTATATACTTGATGATGAAGCTTTTTAAGATTTTAATGTTGAAAGGAGGAATTATTGGGCTGCTTTGTCCCATGTCTTTTTCTTCTAAAGGATGCATAAATCAAAACCTTTAAACAGGCAGTCGTTGAGTAAGTGGTCATAAAAACTTGATGAATTTTATGACCATCTTTACCCTGACACCTACAGCTGGCTGCTTTTCAGTGGAACCCAAACAGTGACCGAGGTCACTGGAAATGCAAATTAATGAGTTCTCAATGCACTTTAATGTAGATTAATAGATTATTCATGAGTCAAAATGGGAGGGTCCTGATCCATATTAAAGAATGTTTTTGAGACCGAAGCCCAGCCCTGTGTTGGCAGGGTTTTGTGACCCCAGCTTTGTGAACTGTGAGCCAACCTGTGCTATTTCTGCTTTAGACAAACTTTCCCATCGTAGCTAATGAGGAGGAGTAATGCTGAGTGACAGTGGTATTGGGACAAGGGGCGGGGCTACAGTACATCAGAGCCAATCACGTTTGAACTGACAAATTACACTCAAGCACTGCTAAAGTCTTCATTAAAATTTCACAAACACATTTTTTACTCTATAAATTTATATGATTGAATCATTGGAAAATAGTTGTTTTAATCAATTATTTGCTTTTTTACCATAATAGGTAGAAAACTTTATACTTAAATTAAATTTATATAAATATAAGCCTATATTTAATATTTTTTGTGTATATGTTTTCGTTTTAGTAAACTATATGTAATCTAAATATTTAAATTAAATATTGACATTAAATTACTGCTATTCTATAAAGTATTGTCAGAAATTTTAAAACAAACTAATACTTTTATTCAGCAAGGCCACGTTAAATTGATTTAAAGTGACAGTAAACACTTGACAATATTTAATTCATATAAATAAAAGCCTATATTTAAATTTAAATATTTTTTAGTTTTTGTAAACTTTATACATAATCTAAATATTTAAATTAAAAATTGCCCTATTAAATTATTGTTATTATATAAAGTATTGTCAGTAATTATTTTAAGAAATTAATACTTTTATTCAGCAAGGCTGCATTAAGTTGATTTAAAGTGAGAATAAACACTTAAAAATGTTACAAAAGATTTAATTTATATAAATATAAAAGTTAAAATATAAGCCTATATTTTAACTTTAAACATTTTTTTAGTTTTAATAAACTTTATATATAATCTAAATATTTAAATTAAATATTGGCCTGTTAAATAATTGTTATATAAAGTATTGTCAGTAAGATTTTATTTAAAGAAATTAATACTTTTGTTCAGCAGGGACGCATTAAATTGATTTAAAGTCAGTAAACACAAAAGATTTCTATCTCAAATGTTGTGCTTTTGTTTTTAATGAGATAACAACAAAGAATTAAATATGCAGTAAATAAAAAAAACTAATCTTAATTCACTCACACACATAGGCTAGTCTTCACTGTATAAATTAAACATAGATTAATCCTTATTAAAGTTTCAAAAGTTATTCAGTCAAGAGCAGTGAGATGTTTGCACACACTAAACTGAATAAAGTGAGTAACGAATTGATTTCCCTTTTGCGTCTTCTTGTGCTTGAATATTTAAATTGGCAAGGCTTAAACTTTCATGACGATACAGCACTGTCCCGTCAACTGCATATTCTTTATTGCATCCATGTAACCAGTCTTTATCATCTTGTTTCAGAATTGTACTTTGTAAAATTACAGCAAATCGGTTTATTTTCCGCCCTCAGACAGCTATTCATTTGTGCATTATTGTATTGGTGTGCATTCCCTTTTGGCAATAACTACAGTGTTTGCGTGCCAGGGTTTCCCATGAGGCAACTGCCATGTGGCAATTCAGAAAGGCAGGAGAGCAAGTTTCCTATCACACTTGCATTTTATGGCCAAACAGTCTCCGCCTACTTCCCCCAGCCTCCCCTGCTTCCTTGTATCGTGGCGGTGATGATGTTAATGACCAGTGACAGCTCACCTATCCCTGGCGTGCCTCCGGTTCGTCCCATCCCCCATTCACACACACACTGCCGCAATCACGCACATTTGCTGTGAATTCTGGATTGCTAAACACACCAATGTTAGTGTTTACACACACGTATATATGGATACTTGTGTATTACGATGATTAATTCTTCATAACCTCAGTATAATTAGATATTAACTAGTGTTCATGACACAGTTAGTGTTCATGACATAATCTATTATGGCAAACATGAACGTCTTATTAAGAATATGGTCCATCTTGCAGATTGAGTTTAATTTGATGTGTGTTTCTTATCATTTTCCATGAAGCTTTAGATTTGAAATAGGAGTGTTATAGTTTGGATTTCTTATGCTTTGGTTTGTATTTGATTTTGAGGTCAGAAGTACCAGGGTCTGGGCAGAGATCTTTCCAATTTCCTTGCTTTCTTTGTTGTATGAACTATTATTTTTTGGATTTTGTTTCTTTTCAGTTTGTTGTATTGCCTGACGTTGTCAAACATGGACAGCCATTTAGGTCTCAGTGTTTATGGAGATAGAAAGTGGCAGAGTTAAAGTGGCAAGTGTGTCTTCTAACTGCTCAAAGCACTTGGGTATTTTCATAGTGTTTTCTGTGGGCGAGTGAGTGTGTGTTTGTGTGTTGTGAAATGGAGGGTTGCGTGCTGGGCCAGTGTGAAACAGAGCACAAATGCGTGAGTCGGCATGAATATGAGAGCAGCATTAGAGTCGTATCTGAGACCAGTCATGTACTCTTTCTTTTTTGTTTTTCTCCGTTCTACTGTCTCATTTCTTTTCTCTGCCCCTCCACAGGCCGGTTGTACAAGCAGTGTTCTCAGAGGCCTATTCACATTATTTTGTTTTATTTTTTTATTTTTTTATAAATAAATATAAATTATTATAATAGATAAATTAAAATTTTTCTTCATTCTTAAAACACACATGCTTCTCCACTGGATTTTCCCTAATGTTATCCCATCTACTTTTTCATGAATAAAATATTACATTTTATAAATGGGTGATTCTTTAATTCTGTCCCCTAGTAAGATTTTTTTTTTTAATTATTCTAGTTTTAAAAGGTAGTTTATAACAATTTTAAAGGGGTGGTTGATTATGGTTTCACTTTTTTAACTTTAGTTAGTGTGTAATGTTGCTGTTTGAGCATAAACAACATCTGCAAAGTTACGACGCTCAAAGTTCAATGCAAAGGGAGATATTTTCTTTTACAGAAATCGCTTTTTAAGGACTACAACAAACGGCTGGTAGGGACTACAACAAGCTTCTTCCCGGGTTGGTGACATCACTAACCCTAAAATTTACATAAACCCGCCCCTGAGAACACACAACAAAGGGGGTGAGGCCATGTTGGGCTGCTTTAGAGAAGAGGAAGAGTTGTTGTGGTAGGGTGTTGTTGCCATGCCGTCATTTTAAGCCGGACTGCTTCACAAACGAGGGTCAATTCACAAAAGATTAACATAACGGCACATGCTAGCCGATGAGTTGAATCAACTCCACAGCAACTACATAAATTTATCCACTAACCATTCAGAAACGTCCAGTTTCATTCTAAAAGTTGTAACTTCTTCCTGAATCTCTCCATCAGTGTCCGACTCCGGTTTGAACAATGTAAGGCTGAACACCGTTACTGACAATCCTCATTTTGGCTGCGTGAGATTCTCCAGCTTTGTTGTTGTTGAGCAACTGAAGTGTGAGCTGTTAAAGCTCCTCCCTCTTTTAGAGCAGCAGCTCATTTGCATTTAAAGGGACACACACACAAATTGTGTGTTTTTGCTCACACCCAAATAGAGGCAAATTTGACAAGCTTTAATAAATGATCTGTGGGGTATTTTGAGCTGAAACTTCACAGACATATTCTGGGGACACCAGAGACTTATATTACATCTTGTGAAAGGGGCATTATAGGTCCTTTATTTAATTACCTTTGTCCTAATTTTAAGAATGTTTAAAGTGTACAACATTTATTTATAAAAAAACATATATGTTTATTTATTTATTTACAAAAACTGTTAAAATAGTTTGCACTTCATCCTGAGAAATATTTTTTGCTTTTTTTTTTATTATTAAAATTGATTTAGTTATAAATGATTTAATTATGAAGATTTCTTCTTTGTAATAATCTGGGGTGTCTGCATTTTTTCATCATCTTTCAGCTGGTATTTTTATTACAATTATTGTGATTAAGGTGCTGGTTATGGCCATCAGTGAAGCAGGACTAACTCTAATACATTCATTGACCTTTATGTTTTAGTGTGGGCTTAGGGAAGGCGATAGAAAGATGTCACACGAACACACTTCATTTACCTTGAGCAAGCTGTAATGGTGCTGTGTGTTTGCCTTTGATTTACTCAGTCTTTATATGATTTTTGTACAGAGTCTACAGTCTTATCTAAGGTGCTTAATTGAGAAATTAATGAGGATAGTTTGAGCTTTAATACAGTGGCCAGAAAATTACTGGACAGTATTATTATTTGACCAAGTGAATGCTGTTAAGCTTCAAAATGACCAAAAAAGCACCATAAAACTAAGTCTTCTGAAGCCGTCTAGTAGCTGTGTGTAATGAGCAGATTGAAATTTAAGCAGCATTGTCATAATATTTTAATATTATTATGACTATTATAAACCTTTTTCTATTTGAGCAGCAATTTAGAGGCATTAATTAAAAAGTATTATGAGATCATGGCAGTTTCCAGCAGAAGAGGCACAGCCTTGGCGCTATTACTAATGCTAACGGAGCACTGAGCACCAATACCTGATTAATATGTAAATTTACCCATAATTGAAATGTAAATTTTTACATTTAGATGAAGACATCAACTGTCACATAGCCATGTCATTATATCCCTTTTTCACCCTTTGGTGGCCAGCCTACATACACATCATCATTTCTTGACGTTTCCCTTCAGTTTTTGTGTTTTAGTGAAGGCACAGCCCAGCTATTCTCTTCAGAATATTCTCAGTTCATTTTCTGTACCTTTTGTTTGGTTTTGTATTTTTATTTCACCCGTGCTTGATACTTTTGCTCCTGTGGGATTTGGGAAATTTGCGTATGAAAATTGCGTTCGTTTTTGTGCCAGTATTTTGATTGTGCATCCATTACTTCTGCTGAATATTCCTCAATGCAAATAAGCCCAGACCCACCGAAGAGCTACATGTATCTGAGATAATTAATTTCCCTTTGAAAGCCAGCTGAAAACGAGAAACCCTGCCAGGAACAAGCCAAAAAATTAGTGTTCATTTAGGGTTTTTTGGCAGTGGACAAATTAATAGTTTTTGCCCCAAACAATATGGCCACCTAGGGATATCTGCTTTATTCCTTGCTTCAAGTGGTTTTGGCCCGGGTGGACTGGTAATCAATTAACCATGCTGACTGACATTAGCATGCTAATGTTTCTGTGAGCGAGGGTCAGACTGGCTAGGCTAACGCCAGAGAGCTTTTGCGGGTGTGTTTTATGAGTCTGACCAGGCTGTTGATCATGTGAAGTTCGGCAGCATTTTTTCAGCGTTCTGTTGGGTGAGTTTCACAAAGAAATGTAAAGATCATATTCTTCAGTATAAGAAAATAAGAAATTACATTTTGCATAAAGAATATGAAGCATATATATTTTTGGTTGTACTTTATTTTAAGGTGACTCTGTCACTGTAATTATACATTTAAGTACTGAGTAATTAACTACATGTACTTACTATACACTAAAAAATGCTGGGTTAAAAACAACCCAAGTTGGGTTGAAAATGGACAAACCCAGCGATTTGGGTTGTTATAACCCAGTGGTTGGGTTAAAAGTTTGCCCAACGTGCTGGGTAGTTTTATTTAAACCCAACTATTGTTTAAAAATTACTATATGGTTGGCTTAAAATGAACCCAAAATAGGTTGGAAATTAAAAATCAGACACATAATTACTAGAGGCAACAGTAATAATCAAAAGATGAACATTAATTATTAAGCAATTTAATAAATGTTTATTGTTTA